>MU715613.1:32353-52039 GCA_026770625.1 Nicotiana glauca | reverse complement strand
GCACCTTGTTCCTCATTCTTTGACTTCTCAATCGGCTCGGATGACTCTATTTTCATATTATCATCCAAGCACAATGTATAAAAATGTTTGGAGTGAGGACCACTGCGCTCACACACATGAACTTCAGGACTTTCAACATCCTCAACATCAATGATATTAGAGTCAACAAAATTTGTATCCTCAATGTCCATGGCTGACTCTAGACTCACTTCTTCAACATTGACATCTTCAAATTCTAGTTGGCTAGGTTATTGATGTTCTACTTTGACCTCCCCAATTAATACCTCAAATTCCTTCTTTTCTTGGCTACTACCCTCAATATTGGCTTGTAGAGCATTAGAAGCTCCAACCACTTGACTAAATTGAGCCTCCAACTTGCTATCACGCCCAACTCTAGTCCTAAAAGGATAAGCGGTCGCTGCAAATATAATCCGGTCTAAAAGTCCAGAGTCGAATCCCACAGAGAACTAAGGCTTAGTTGTATTTGTTTAATATCACTAAGACGACAAGATTGAAAATAAATAAACAGCTAAAAACTAAATATTCTTGAATTGTAAACAATTGAAATAAAGGTCTAAGGTAATGGTTTCCCCCGTTGTTGATTTCCTTGGTTGTATATTTCTTATAGCATGGTTTCCCCCGTTGTTGATTTCCTTGGTTGTATATTTCTTATAGCTGTGACTTAGTTGCCTCTTGCCTTTCTATGTGCAATTGTTTCTCATTGTTTTGTTCCACAAGGCACTTTAGCATATCCTTGATCTCCTTCAGGTCCGCATTCCCAGGTTCTTTGTTCCTATTAATTTCACAAAAAAAGGTAGAACCATCATAGTAAGGGGTTGGGGGAAAATAAGAAATATAAGCATAACCATGAAGGTGACCATTTTGACAACCACACGTATCACATACATTCCACAAATAAGATTGAGTTGGTGTACATAACTCGCTATTAGGAACGTTTTGAAAATTTTGCCGCGGTGATTTTCTTCACAATATGTATGGAGATCAATAGTAGAATTATCTACACCTAAATTCCCATTATTCCAAGTTGCCATATTTCTCAAATCAACAAATATATTTAAAAAAATATAAAAAAACAAAATAAAATAAAAGCTAAAACTTGAACCCTAGCAATATATACAGGTACAACTACACTGTTAGTTCCCCGGCAACGATACCAAAATTTGATCACGCCCAACTCTAGTCCAAAAAAGGATAAGCGGTAACTGCAAATATAATCCGGTCTAAAAGTCTGGAGTCGAATCCCACAGAGAACTAAGGCTTAGCTGTATCTGTTTAATATCACTAAGAAGACAAGATTGAAAATAAATAAACAACTAAAAAAAACTAACTATGCTTGAATTGTAAACAATTGAATAAAGTTCTAAGGTAATGGTTTCCCCCGTTGTTAATTTCCTTGGTTGTATATTTATTATAGCTCTGACTTAGTTGCCTCTATCAATCATGAACTCTCCAGCTACCATAAATCTCTCTCAAGCAATTATGATAATTTACTAGCTAGATTCACATTACAGTTCACTTAGATTGCACCCGAGGTATCGTTATCTCTAATCCAACCTCTAGACCCTCGGTTATGACTCTCGCCTATACTCCGGGAGTGATGTTGTTCAAACAACTACCTAGATATGCACTCTCTCTCAAGCAGATACATAATAAATAGGAACGGCTAATTGAGGATCCTTTCAATTAACCACAATCAAAATGTAGTTGAACAAATAGAGATAAACAACCAATTCAAAACTATATTAATACAACAACCAAATCATCCCCAACAGGTTTCACCAAAACCCTAAAAAACGAATTAGCTATTCATAATAGTAAGTAAAACTACAATACTAAAAATCATAGCCAACAATGAAAAATAGGAAGAGGAAGGAAAAACTTGTTGAAGAATTCCCCGCCTTGCTCTCAATGTGTTCTTGCCTCCTTAGGTCTAATTTGTGTCAAAAATATGTCTAACTCTCAAAAATACCGTTTTCCCATGTATATATACCAATTAGGGTCGGGCCCAAATAATTATACCTTATCCTATGCAAAAAAGGACAATATTTCACGCCTGGACTGCCGCGGCCACGGCGTGGACCATGGTGACGACCGCGGAGGGCACTGCCTCAAACCGCGGCACGGACCGCGGTGACGACCGCGGTGGACTTTCTACCGAATTTTTCACCCTGTTCCATTTGGAATTTGGAAAAACATAAAACATGAAAGTTGTAGCCTTTTGAGTATCTTTACAACCATATATTATGGAGCCCAAATGGAGGTCTGAGAAGAAAGTTATGTCTATTTTACTAGATAGTGCGCAATATGCCTCCTCGAGTCTTCGTTCGTACTTAATTATCAAATTTGACCCCCGAACATGATCCTGGATTAATTTCTTGAGCTTTTACTCAGACTTCAAAGCTTCAAATCACTTAAGTTCATTCCATAACATCTATATAGCTCGGAATCACACCTACAAGGCATAAAACACACAATTAGTGCAAAACACTAGCGATTAAAGCGCAAACTCAACTAAAGGGCAGTAAATTAGAGCGTAATAATCGACTAAAATACGTTATTATAGCCTATCATCAAATACCACTCTGGATCAGTGGGACACAGTACAAAGGACTGTTGGACCCTCAAAAGGGCCGTTGAGGATTTGATTGAAGCTGAAAGAATCATTTTTAAGGATGAAGATGTTGCTGATGTGATGAACAATTTGTTGCCTGCCCACAATATCGGGCCAATGGTTGGAATGATTTGTGATGCTGAGGAATGTGATCCGGCACTGAAGGCCATTGCATCCATGATCGAAACTGGAGAAAAGCCAAAAAACGGTCGCCAAGCCTGAAAGTTCCCCATCAGACGGGAATCTCGGTAGCCATTTCTTCTATCCTTTGTACGTCCGGATTATCTTAGGGTGTGATCTAGATGTATTGTCTTACTTTCCGATGTAAACCCTTCTATCTTCGAAACTGAAAAAAAAATCAAAGAAAAAAAAATCATCAGAAAATCAAAAATCAAAAAAATCAGATGAAATTAATATTTCAGTGTGCAGGAATGTCACTTTTCTTAATCTTGTCATTTTCTTATTCTCTTTTCAGTTCTGTTAAATGCAGATTTCAATAACGTGACATGCATGCGGACCTCATGCCTAGATCCCAAAACGCTTTCAGACTTCAAAATAATGAATCAAGAGTTGAAATGCAAAGAAGATAAGTTTGAGGAAATAAAACAAAGAGTTTGAACAGCTGAAGGAAAATTGGTTCCAGAATTGGAAAGGTCCATACGTTACAACAGGAGTACTGCCAAAAGAGTGCGCTTTACTTGGGACACATCAAAGGAAATGTCCCTAAAACAACTGTCAATGCAAATGCAGTGAATAGGTACTATGTTGGATCCTCCATATAATTCTTATATTCTCTGTTTGGGATAATGAAGGATTACATTCTCGCTACCCAAACACTATCAACTCTTTGCAAACCCTTTGAGTTGGCTCCCATTCTTTGATTACCCTCTTTGGTATCTAAAAGTGTTTAGTGAAAAATGAAATGAAAAAAAAAAGAATAAAAAAATAATGATAAAGAAAAGAAAGACACCAGAGAAGGATAGGAAGAAAAGACAAAGAAAATGAAAAGAAAATGAAAAAAGAATGGAAAAAGGAAAGGAAAAAGAAAGAAAAAACAAAACAAAACAAAATAGAAAAATATAAGAAAAATAAAAAACAAAGTCTCCCTGAACTACATTCGACTTGATTCCGAAATGATACGTAGGCAGCCTCTCTCTGGGGTTCAGTCACAACAAAATAAAAATCCAAAGTCCCCCAAAAGTGAAACTAGGGCAGAAGTTATAATGGTTCGGCAATGATCCCGCCCAAAAAGTTCCAAAGTTGTAATTCAATCCAAATTCTTTTTGCCCCAAACCTTGTTCAAGTCCTTCTGATCAATCGACAAAGAGGTTCAAAATGGGAGGATAGAGTTATTTGGATCTGATACAACAAAATGAGAGGAATAAAATAAGTGATTCTTATTGGTGAAAACCCACACTGGCACCGTAAGGCGATGGCAAGCAGAGAAAATTAAATGAGAGAGTCTTGTTAGTGAAAACCCGGACGAGCACTATAAGGCGATAGTGAGAAGAGATATGAGAGAGGTCAGCTAATGAAAACCTATAAAGGGCCCCCTGATTGAAAAGAAGATCCTCACAGCCATCGGCATCGATAAAATCCTGGCAAGGTTTCTCAAATTTAGAAGTAGAAGTTGTGATGAATTTCTGAGAGGTAGACGGTTTAAACACATCAGGCATCCAGTCCAAAAGGCATGTCCCATCCATTGAACTTTGTATATACTCCAAATAAGTCCTTCTTTCCTCTACCAGAAAGGGATACCTCTCGTTTAAATTCATTATCCTGTACATTATTTATTTTTCTTTGAATCCCTTTCGGTCTAACTCTATTCCAAAACTGAGAAAAAGAAGGGATGGCAAAACTAATTTACAGGGCTTTTGTTTGACACGAGCCAATATCAAAAAAATGCCCAGCCTCGTCACGGGCATCAAGTCGACCTCGGCTAGCCATGGCGGCCGATGCTTTGAAATCAAAACTCTTGGAAGGAGAAAATTAAATTGAAGTGCCTATATAATGCAAATGAAGTTAAAAAAGTTTGAGTCCCACGTGGCTAACCATCTCGGCAAAGGTTTGAAAATCCGAGGTGCCCTAAATGCTCTAAAATCGAAGTTGGAAGAAAGAAGCCGGAAAAGAATGGCCTACAAAGGCAAAATAAAGTTGGAAGAGGTTAAGTCCCACGTGACAAGCCGTTGCAGCAAAGTTTGAGGAGAGAAAAGTTCCCCAATGTTCCGAAGAAAAAAAATGAAAAAATAAAACAATAATAAAAAGGAAAAAGGAAAAGAGAATCAGAAATGAAAGGCCTACGAAGGCGAAATAAATTTGAAAATTGAGTTCTACTGACCAACCATCATGGCAAAGTCTGGAAAAATCAGAGGTTCTCCAGGGCCTGAAATGAATCGATCCTCAGGGAGCAAATAGTTGCAGTTGAGATCTTCATCAAAGAAGCTGGGCCGGAATTGAGTGTTCAAAACTAATCAAGTCCACAAAACCAACCACGTTTTAAACTAACAATTATTCTTTGTTTGAAAAATTGAAACAGGTGCAATCGAAGCAACCGTGCAAGAAGCAGGTGCGACCAAAAAGGAAAAGAAATGCGCAAGTGCTAGAAACAGCTTTGCAGCAAGGAATCAACCCAAAAGGGAAGTTTCCTCCAAATTCTTTCCTACATTTTTACTATAAAAAAAAAAGAAACAAAAATTGGAAAAAAGGGGATAAATAAGAAGAAAATTAAAAAAAAATGATAGTTTAGAATCCCCAATATCAATCTTCTATGCTTTTCCAACATTAGGGCTCAAATTACTGAGTTGAGATTTTTATACATAGGGCCTCCATTCCCTAGTCGCCTTTTTGCCAACATTAGGGCTTCAATCCCTGAGTTGAGACTTTAGACATAGGGCCTCCATTCCCAAGTTGCCTTTTTGCCAATATTAGGGCTCCAATCCCAGAGTTAAGGTTTTTAGACATAGGGCCTCCATTCCCTAGTTACCTTTTCTGCCAACATTAGGGCTCCAATCCCTGAGTTGAGATTTCTAGACATAGGGCCTCCATTCCCTAGTTGCCTTTTCTGCCAACATTATGGCTCCAATCCCTGAGTTGAGATTTTAGACATAGGGCCTCCATTCCCTAGTCGCCTTTTACCAATATTAGGGCTCTGATCCCTGAGTTGAGTTTTTAGACATAGGGATTCCATTCCCGCCTTTTTACTAACATTAGGGCTCTAATCCCTGAGTTGAGTTTTTAGACTTAGGGCCTCCATTCCTTAGTCGCCTTTTTTGCCAACATTAGGGCTCCAATCCCTAAGTTGAGATTTTAGATATAGGGCCTCCATTCCCTGGTCGCCTTTCGCCAACATTAGGGCTCCAATCCCTGAGTTGAGATTTTAGACATAGGGCCTCCATTCCTTAGTCGCCTTTTTACCAACATTAGGGTTCCAAACCCTGAGTTAAGATTTTTAGACATAGGGCCTCCATTCCCTAGTCGCCTTTTACCAATATTAGGGCTCCACTCCCTGAGTTGAGTTTTTAGACATAGGGCCTCCATTCCCTAGTCGCCTTTTACCAATATTAGGATTCCAATCCCTGAGTTGAAATTTTTAGACATAGGGCCTCAATTCCCTTGTCGCCTTTTTTCCAACATTCGGGCTCCAATCCCTGAGTTGAGATTTTTAGACATAGGGCCTCCACTACCTAGTCGCCTTTTTACCACCATTGGGGCTCCAATCCCTGAGTTGAGTTTTTAGACATAGGGCCTCCATTCCCTAGTCGCCTTTTACCAATATTAGGGCTCTAATCACTTAGTTGAGTTCTTAGACATAGGGCCTCCATTTCCTAGTCGCCTTTTCACCAACATTAGGGCTCAAATCCCTGAGTTGAGTTTTTAAACATAGGCCTTCCATTCCCTTGTTGCCATTTACCAACATTAGGGCTCCAATCCCGGAGTTGAGCTTTTAGACACAGGGCCTCCATTCCCTAGTTGCCTTTTTACCGGCATTAGGGCTCCAATCCCTGAGTTGAGCTTTTAGACATAGGGCCTTCATTCCCTAGTCACCTTTTTCCAACTATAGAGCTCCAATCCCTGGGCTTAGTTTTTAGACATAGGGCCTCCATTCCCTAGTCGCCTTTTTTACCAACATTAGTGCTCCAATCCCTGAGTTGAGTTTTTAGACATAGGGCCTCCATTCCCTAGTCACCTTTTTTTTACCAATATTAGGACTCCAATCTCTGAGTTGAGAATTTTAGACATAGGGCCTTCATTCTCTAGTCGCTTTTTTTGCCAACATTAGGGCTCCAATCCCTGAGTTGAGATTTTTTAGACATCGGGCCTCCATTCCCTAGTCACCTTTTACCAACATTAGGGCTCAAATCCCTGAGTTGAGCTTTTCAAACATAGGGCCTCCATTCCCTAGTCGCCTTTTCAAAATTGAGAATTTTAGATATAGGTCTCCATTTCCTAATCTTTCCTATTAAAGACGCACAATCCTTATTTTATTGCTTTCAATAGATAAATAATGTAGATTTTAGTTGCAAATTACTCACGAATTTTTTCCAGTGAAAATTGGGGCAGAAAAATTTTGTTGGTTTGTTTGTTTTGGGTGTCTGAGCAGGTTTTACCTCGAGGCACAGGGTTCGAGATGACCAAAAGAATGAGTCTCAATCCAAAATAAAGAAAAGAAAAGAAATGAACAAAAAATAAGTGAACTCAAAGTGCTAAAGTGGAAAAATACGCGAACTGCCCAAGATATGATTGAAATCACGGCTTCGCATGTCCCGCCTTGATCCCAAGCTGAAGAAAGAACCAACACCTACAGCTGACGACCATCAAGATTCAGATCGAAGTCTACAGTGAGAACCCGCCAAGACTAAAGATCAAGCTTCAAAAGATCTATAGATAGGAATCTTGTAACTCGTAGTTGATAGGCTTAGCTAGCATTGCTTTCTACTTTCCATTTTGGTGTAATAAGGAGCTCAGCAAGCAGTAGCAGCAACAGTGAAATCACAGCTTTTTGGTAGTCCCAGCTACCAAAACTTCCAGAACTACACTGACTTAATTCCTTTATAGCCAAGGATATGTAGGCGATCTCTGAAGCAAGGTTCGGTCAGACTCTTTCAAAAAATGCTTCTCATGGAGTTTCAAATGGGCAAAAATCCCTCGTAATTACTCATTTTATCTTTGCCCGAAAATCCTTCGTGTCTCCGAGCAAAGAGGAGCAGCAGTGAGCACATAATTTTTGCCCTATGTGAAATACTCCTATAAAATCCAAGAAAATAAATTTTTTCCAATTATTTGCCACTTTATAGGATTTTTGGTAGTATTTTTATTAATTATTTGTATTTTTGTGCACGTTTAATTTTTATTAAAAATCGTAAAAAATATCAAAAAAAAAAAAATATACTATGCATTGTATTTAGATTTTTATTTTTATAGTTTCAGGATTAATTAGTTAAGGACTTGTTTTATTAAAGCTGAAAATAAAAAAAAATGGCTCATTTTATAATTTTTTACCTTTTACCTTTTAATTTTTAGATTATTGATTTTTCTCTTTTAATTTAGAATTAAATATTATTTATAATTTTCATAGTTAGTTAATTAATTTAGTTGCA
Organism: Nicotiana glauca; assembly: GCA_026770625.1. Lineage (NCBI taxonomy): Eukaryota > Viridiplantae > Streptophyta > Magnoliopsida > Solanales > Solanaceae > Nicotiana > Nicotiana glauca. The sequence goes on along the minus strand of MU715613.1, from coordinate 43,810 downwards.
CATTCTAGATAATTTAGGATTTTAATTAATTTTAAAATTATAAAAAAAGAGAAAGCGGAAAAAGAAGAAAATAGGAAGGATGTATTTGGTCTTGTCTTTAAAAAATTGTGCAAATATTTAAAATTTCCCCAGCTAATTTCGAGTGCCCAAATCCGCCCCCAGCAAGCCCCAAATTTCCTACAGCCCCAGCCCAAATCGGGCTAACCCGCTAGGTTTTGCCCGGAGTTGATCCCTACGTCAGGTAAGGTTACCAATGCCCCTGTGCGCAATCCGCTCATCCCATGCGGGCACCCTCCAATGCCCTCCAATGATCCTGGCATGCCTTCTGTGATTCGCCCCCAGGCACAGGCTCCAAGGGCACCGCTTCCAATGTTCACCTTTCAGGGTCCGCAACTTTAATCAGAAATAACATATGTGACCCAGTACTCTTTCACTCAACTGCCACAATATGATCTCTCCGTGGAGCAAGAAAAGGTTGTTAAAAACCCCAAGCTACAGGAAATTGCTCGGAAGATGAAGAGCCTGGAACAAAGCTTGAAAAACATGCAAGGTCTGAGTGGCCAAAAGAGTGTCGCATACTCTAACCTATGTATGCTTCCCTATGTTCACTTTCCAGTTGGCTTCAAGATGCATATATTTGATAAGTAATACGGGCATGGAGACCCGGTCGCTCATCTAAAACGATACTGTAACCAGTTGAGGGGTGCTGGTGGAAAAGAGGATCTGCTAATGGCCTATTTTGGGGAAAGCCTCACCGGAATTGCTTCTGAGTGGTATACGGATCAAGAAATTACCCGTTGGCACGTATGGAACGATATGGCCCGAGATTTTGTCTGCCAGTTCCAATATAATGTGGACATTGCACCCGATAGAAACTCCTTGTCTAATTTGAAAACGAAAACCGCGGAAAGCTTCTGCCAATATGCCGTCAAATGGCGTGAGCAAGCTTCCAGGGTAAAGCCTCCAATGGACAAAATTAAAATGGTCACGGCTTTTTTGCAGGCCCAAGAGGCTGACTACGTCCAGAACATGATGTCTGCTGTGGGTAAGCCATTTGCGGAGGCTATCAAAATCGGGGAATTGGTTGAAAATAGTTTGAAAATAGGCCGAATCTTGAGTCATTCTGCTTTCAAAGCCACATCACCAGATGTTCAAAATGGTTTGGAGGGTTTGATGAACAAAAATGGGTTTAAAGAGGGAGCCATGATGGTGTCAAGCTTAAGGGGGCCCGCAGGTCATTCAGCCAATTATATGTGCCTCATATCCTATCGTTCCACCACACTATTATCCCCTTCAAGATGTTGCTTATGTCGTGGCACCGCCTCCCTATGCGGTGATGAATGTACAACCTTACCCGGGGCCACAACATTATACACAAAATCGAGCTCCACCTCCGAAAAATGCCCATCATTACCAAACCCCATATAATCCTTAATCAAATAATCCATAATACAATCCTTACCTAAGAGAGCCTTTCAAAAAGAATCAATTCAGCCCTATTGGTGAATCATATTCAAGCTTGTTCCAAAAGCTAATCAAGCTAAATCTATTGCAGCCAGTGGCCCCGAACTGGCCAAACCCCGAGTCCCCCTCGCATCGAGCTGATGCTATATGTGAATACCACTCTGGAGTAGTGGGATACAGTACAGAGGTCTGTTGGACCCTCAAAAGGGCAGTTGATGATTTGATTGAAGCTGAAAGAATTATTTTTCAGGATGAAAATGCTCCTGATATGATGAACAATCTGTTGCTTGCCCACAACATCGGGCCAATGATCGGAATGATTTGTGAAGCTGAGGAATGTGATCTGGCATTGAAGGCCATTGCATCCTTGACCGAAACTGAAGAAAAGCCAAAAAAATGGTCGCCAAGCCTAAAAGTTCCCCATCATACAAGAATCTCGGTAGCCAGTCTTGCTATCCTTTCTGCGTCCAGATTATCTTAAGGTGTGATCCGTATATTTTACTTTATTGCCTTACTTTCCGATGTAAACCCTTCTATCTTCAAAACTGAAAAAAAAAATCAAAGAAACAAAATCATCAAAAAATGAAAAAAATCAAATGAAATTAATATTTCATTATCCATGAATGTCTCTTTTCTTAATCTTGTTATTTTCTTATTCTCTTTTCAGTTCTGTTAAATGCAGATTTCAATAACATGACATGTTTGCGAACTTCATGCCCATATCTCAAAACATTGTCAAACTTCAAAATAATGAATCAAGAGTCGAAATGCAAAGAAGATAAGTTTTAGGAAATAAAATAAAGAGTTTGAACAGCTGAAGGAAAATTGGTTCTAGAATTGGAAAGGTCCATACATTACAACAGGAGTACTGCTAAAAGAGTGTGTTGTACTTGGGACACATCGAAGAAAATATCCCTGAAACAACTGTCAATGCAAATGCAGTGAAAAGGTTTTATATTGGATCCTCCATATAGTTCTAATATTCTCCGGTTGGGATGACGAAAGCTTTCATTCTCGCTACCCAAACACTATCAACTCTTTGCAAATCCTTTGAGCTGGCTACCATTCTTTGATTACCCTCTCTGGAATCTGAAAGTGTTGTTGAAAAATGAAATGAAAAAAAAAAGAAAAAGAAAAGAAAGACACCAAAGAAGGAAAGGAGGAAAAGACAAAGAAAATAAAAAAAATGGGAAAAAGGAAAGGAAAAAGAAAGAAAAAAAACAAAACAAAACAGAAAAACAAAAGAAAAATAAAAAACAAAGTTTCCCTGAACTACGTTCGACTTGATTTCGAAAGAATACGTAGGCAGCCTCTCTCTGGGGTTCAGTCACACCAAAATAAAAATTCAAACTCACCCAAACGTGAAACTGGGGCAGAAGTTATAATAGTTCGGCAATGGTCCCGCCCAAAAGGTTCCAAAGTTGTAATTCAATCCAAATTCTTTTTACTCCAAACCTTGTTCAAGTCCTTCTAATTAATCGATAAAGAGGCTCAAAATGGGAGGATGGAGTTATTTGGATCTGACACAACAAAATGAGACGAATAAAATAAGAGAGTCTTATTGGTAAAAACCCACACGGGCACCGTAAGGCGATGGTAAGCAGAGAAAATTAAATGAGAGAGTCTTGTTCGTGAAAACCCATATGGGCACTATAAGGCGATGGTGAGAAGAGCTATGAGAGAGGTCAGCTAGTGAAAACTTGCGAAGGGGCCCACTGATCGAATAGAAGATCCGCACAGCCATCGGCATCCACAAAATCCTGGCAAGGTTTCTCGAATTTTGAAGTAGAAGTAGCGATGAATTTCTGAGAGTCAGACGGTATAAATATATCAGGCATCCAGTCCAAAAGGCATGTCATGTTCATTGAAGTCTGTATGTACTCCAAATAAGTCCTTCTTTCCTCTCCACGAAAGAGATACCTCTCGTTTAAATTCATTGTCCTGTCCATTATTTATTTTTCTTTGAATCCCTTTCGGTCTAACTCTATTCCGGAACTGAGACAAAGAAGGATGGAAAGACTTATTTACAGGTCTTTCGTTTGACACGAGCCAATATGCAAAAAAGCACCCAGCCTCGTCACGGTCATCAAATCGACCTCAGCTAGCCATGGCGGCCGATGCTTTAAAATCAAAACTCTTGGAAGGAGAAAATCAAATTGAAGTGCCTATAAAAGGCAAATGAAATTGAAAAGGTTGAGGCCCACGTGGCTAACCGTCTCGGCAAAGGTTTGAAAAGCCAAGGTGCAAATGCTCTGAAATTGAAGGTTGAAGAAATAAGCCAGAAAAGAAAGGCCTACAAAGGTGAAATAAAGTTGGAAGAGGTTAAGCCCCACGCGACTAGCCGTTGCAGCAAAGTTTGAGGAGCTAAAAAATTCCAATGTTCCGAAGAAAAAAAATGAAAATATAAAACAAAAAGAAAAAGGAAAAAGAAAAAGAGAAACAGAAAGGAAAGGCCTATGAAGGAGAAATAAATTTGAAAGTTGAGTTCCACTGACCTACCATCATGGCAAAGTCTGGAAAAATCAGAGGTTCTCCGGGGCCTGAAATGAATCGATCCTCAGGGAGCAAATAGTTATAGTTGAGATCTTCATCAAAGAAGCTGGGCCGGGATTGAGTGATCAAAACTAATCAAGGCCACAAAACCAACCATCATTTCAAACAATTGTTCTTTGTTTGAAAAATTGAAACAGGTGTAATCCAAGCAACCGTGCAAGAAGCAAGTGCGGCCAAAAAGGAAAAAAAATGCACAAGTGCTAAAAACAGCTTTGCAGCAAGAAATCAACCCAAAAGAGAAGTTTCCTCCAAATTCTTTCCAGCATTTTTACTATAAAAAAATGAAAATTAAAAAAAAGGGAGAAAATTAGGAGAAAAATCAGAGGAAAATCGGAGGAATCTTCAGAAAACTTAGTCAAAATTTCTAGGTTTTTTTTTAGTTGTCGCCTCTTCAGGACTTCTTCTTCTTTTTTTCCAGAAAACATACAAAAAAGAGCACAATGGTTTGAGTCAAATATCTTTAGTCGTGTTTGCTTCATTTCAAGAGAAATTTCAAACAAAAATCACTAAACTAGAGTCTATTTAGCATTTATTTCTTTCTCTTGATTTTTGGTTTTTAAAGGAAGCTGCTCGGTTTGAAGTTTAAGTTGGTTTTGAGCTTGGGGTCTAAAATTCCAGTTTTGATTTAGTCCAAATTCTTCGATTTCGCTACTGCTGCTGTTAAATATTCGCTGATTAATGGCTGTTTATTTTGACTTTTGATTTTCTTTGGGCCTTTATTTGGTTGTGGATGTTCTGTTTGATTTCAAGTTACTAGGTATGTGACTATACCTTTGTATTTTGTTAAGATGTTAATCAAAAATCTGAGTTACATGTTTGTTCATTTTTTATATGAGATTTATCTACACTGAGTGATCCAGTTGTGATATGTTTGCCTCTGCATTATGAAGTTGATAGTCTTGATTATTGTCAATATATTTTCTGCATTTGTTTGTTTATTTGCTTGCTATTTAAAATGCATTTGAATCCTGCCCTCCTGGAAATCTTATTTTTGATTATCGTTTGAGACATAGTCAGTCATGAGTTAATGTATCATAATGTGATTTAAATGGAAATTCAAGTTTATTACAGTTATTATGTAATAAAATGCGCATCGCTCTCAGCGTATATAATGAAGTGCTAAAGTTTTAGTGAAGCAAAATTGCTCTCCGTGTAGTATTTTTTTTCTTGGGAGATTGCACATTTGCACTGCCCTTATTGGAAATAGTGTTAAAGATTGTTCTTAAAAAAAAGAGGCAAATTTTTTGATTCATTGCCAACTAGGTAAGTCTACAGTTCCTTTAGCTTCACCTTGTTGGGAAACTTGTGGATTTGAAGAGGGAATTGTTTTCTTTTGGTCTTTATGTACACTTTTGCTGCATATTTGTTGCCTTCTTCTTTGTTTGGTTCTTAACGTTCCAAAATTTTGGTAAAAGTTTTCCATTGTTCCCTTTTATCAATCCCTATTCCCTACTGCAATTGATATGATCTTGGAAACTTCTCCGTTTTCACTATAGTGGTTTTCCATATTTTATATATTAGTAGAATTTTCTTGATCCTTCCATTCTATTTGTTGCAAACTTGTTATTGCTTTTATTGGAAGAGATCTAAAGGTTAGTCTATTTAGAGAATGCAATATAGCCTATTCCATAAGAAGATCATTAGCTTGTTTTACTTAGATTCTATTTTAATGTATATGTTTTTTCTTACATGTGATTTTAGTCCTACTAATTAATATGTCTACTCTTTTTTTTTAATAAGAGAAGATGCTTTAGCCATTCAGGAAGATTTGACTAACCAAAATCATACACCTCTATTACATTCTCCAATACGCAAATCTGGCGATATAACCTTAAATTAGTTTAGGAAAAATAAATAATGTCCTAGCATGTAGTTTGCTTTAGGCTTGATTTAGACTAGTATTGTGATTATGTATACGTTCGCGTAATATAATTGCAAATTTAATTCTAAAATGACTCGAGGGATGCGTTCGCGCAACTTCAAGCAAATTTTTCTTACTAATATAAACAAAGCATTATTAATTATGGACACGCTCTAGTGGCATGGTTTTTGACGCGCCTAAGGAAAAGAGTATACGTACGCGTAATTCAATTCTTTAATTATGAATAATCAAGTCATTTAAAAGCGGTAAAAAAATAAATGCACATAGGTCCTAAAAATAAGTAGTTAAACAATTAAGCCAAGTATAAATTGCTAAGCAACCGTGCTAGGATCACGGAACCCGGGAATGCCTAACACCTTCTCCAGAGTTAACAAAATTCCTTACCTAGAATTTCTGGTTCGCAGACTTCAAAAAGGAAAGTCGAAATTTTCTCGATTTGGGATTTAAAATTAACTGGTGACTTGGGACACCAATTAAATCTTCCAAGTGACGACTCTGAATAATTAAATAAATAATCTTATTTCGAATAATGTCACTTAAATTGGAAAAACTCCCTTATATATGCCTTCCGATGTGTAAAAAGGAGGTGTGGAAGATAGTAATTGGGTAGCTGGAGATGATAGTCTGTGCCCGCTAAATAATATGAGTAACACCCGGACTCGAGGGAGTTACGGAGTACTATTTATGTTGCACAGGGTGATCCTTTAGGCTAAAAAATTTAGGATCCCCCCCCCCTTCCTCCATCCCTATTAAATAATTCTCTAGCTTTTTTATTAAACTAATTCATAATTTAAGTTTGGCCGAGACCTACCGCTGTGGACCTCGAGGGATGCCTAATACCTTTCCCTCAAGGTAACTTTGAGCCCTTACCTGATCTCTGGTGATATAAACTAGTACAATCTGAGTTATCTGCTATAGGTGCCCTAATGCACCTTAACCCGTTAGGTGGTGACTCTAACCAATTCCTTTCCCTACACTCTCGAAGGAGTTGTCAAATGTCGAAACCCAATTTCTCAAGAAAAAGGGGGCACGACACAACTCACAAGGAATAACCACAAAAAAGAATTATGGCATAAGGGAACAGTTCAACAAAGGAAAAACCAACATGTAGCAACGATCCCACAATATACAAATCAATAACAAGGAAATCAACACGAGCCCAATAGTCCTAAGTCAACAAAGATATAGGTTATCTAAACTCCTTTTAAGGTTGGAAAGTTACGAGGATATTCGACAATTCAATTGAGGAAAGATAATCTTGGCTTCACTTAAGACTAAAAAATTTCAGGAGGGATAATAATAATTATCAAATAAGACAAGCAGTTGTGAAAAGATAGCATGACAATATGAGAGGCGAAATTGCTGAGTTAAATCAAATAGAAGTCAATTAGGCAATAAGAGTGAATCAAGAAGCAGTTAATTCCAATTAAGCATGTGTAGGCGAAACTAGTAGATAGAAAACTCAGTCATATCAAGAATAACTTCATACATAGTGAATATAAGAACTTAAGAGTCCTAAAAGGCCAATTTCCCACAAATAAGTCCGAGTATGCACTCGTCACCTTGCGTACACGAACTACAATCAACATAGAAGACTCAAATCCTAAGGGGAAGTCCCCTACACAAGGTTAGGCAAGATACTGACCTCAAATATGACAAACTGATACTCTAAAATGTACTTCTCAGGTGAAAAGACCTCCGGACGGCTCAAATCCGACAAAATTAACTCCAAAGCATAAATAAAACAAATAAGAAACTATTTCCAAATCATAAAGTCTCAATCTTTAACAAAATCCAAAAAAGGTCCAAAAGTCGACCCCCTGGGCCCGCACATCAGAACCCGTTAAATTTTACAAAATCCGAATACCTATTCCAATATGAGCCCAACCATACAAAAATTATCAATTTCCGATACCATTTTATCCTTCAAATCATGATTTTTTTCATTTTAAAAATTTTCTTCAAAGACCAACATTTTTCCCAACCCAAAACACAATTTAAATGATAAAAATAAAGATAAAATTATGGAATATATTATATACTAGGTGCAGAACACTTACCCAATATATTTGATTGAAAACCCCCGAAAGAAGCTCCCAAAATCGAAGTCCAAAGCTCAACTATGAAGAAAATGGCCAAACCCTCGATATAAAGGATTCTGCCCAGCACTTTCGCATCTGCGGATACTTAAGCTCATCTGCGTTACCACATTTGTGGGCAGAAATTCGCATTTGCGAACTTCACTTACAGGCCTAGGTTCGCATCTGCAAACAATTAGCCGTATCAGTGGCCCCGCAGAATCGATAATAGGAGCGCAGAAGCGGGTGCTCCTTCGCAGTTCTGTTGCATCAACCGCAGAAGCGCTTGCGCACCTGTGTTCCAGAACTTGCAGAAGCGAGCTAACTTCCATGCCTCAAAGACTGCAGATGCGATCAGTCTCAAGCAGAAGCGGAGTTGCACCTGCGCTCCAAGGTCGCAGGTGCTAATACACTTCAGACATGCTCAAAACTATGTAAAACATCCGAAACTCGTCCGATTCACACCCGAGGCCCCTGGGACTCCGTATAAGCACACAAACAAGTTCTATAACCTAACAATGACTCGCTCGAGGTCTCAAATAATATGAAACAACAGCAAAAATGCAAATCGCTCCATGAATCAAACTATGAACTTCCAAATCTTCCAACTTTGAAAACTCGTGCCGAAACCAATCAAATCAACCCGGAATTACGCCAAATTTTGCAAACTAGTCACAAATGACAAGATGGAGTTGTTATAACTCTCAAAATCATATTTCAACCCCGATATCACAAAATTCAACTATGCGTCAAACTTCTCCATTTTTCAAACTTCAATTCTTCCAACTTTCGCCGATTTGCCTCAAATTACTCTACGGACCTCCCAATCAAAATCCAGACGCGCGCCTAAGTCCAAAATAACCATACAAAGTAGTTAAGATCATCCAAAATCTATTCCAAATCTGTTTACTCCAAAGTCCAATTCCAATCGAATTCTCACCGCTTAAGCTTCCAAAACTAGATTCCTTATCCCATTTCGACTATGAATCATCCGTTAACCGAAGTCAACCATGCACGCAAATCGATACTCATATAGTAAAGTTGTTCTAGAACTTATGTATCCTAACAAAGCTTGATTTCTCAAAACAACCGGTCGGGTCGTTACATATCTCATCGGTGTTCTGATTATGTTGTTTATTTATTACTCGTTTACTACTTGCTGCCATTTATATTTCTATTGCTTCATTGTTGGTTGTAAAATCAATAATTTTTTGTCATTGGTCTTACATTCATGTTCTTTCCATTGTTAGCTTATGCATATCTTGAATAGGTCTTTATGTCTAGTAGGTGTCTTGACCTAGCCTCATTACTGCTCTATCGAGGTTAGGCTTGATACTTACTAGGTAGCGTTGTGGGGTACTCATGCTATGCTTCTGCAAATTTTTGTGCAAATCCAAGTATTCTGATTGTGTTGTTGAGAATTACATCTATGTGGCGGGAGACTTTAAGGTATACCTGCTTGACGTTTGCAGGCCTCGAATTCACCATCTTAGTTTATTATGCTACTGTTAAATTGTAATTCAAAATAGTAGTTTGTTTAGAAATTCTAGTGTGTTTTTGTAGTGCTTAAGACTCCGTACTACCGATTTTGGGAAAATATATAACTATTGGTCATTTGCGGCTATGTGTGTCATTTAATGGTTTATGATAAATAATTAAATAGTTTAATTATGTTATTCAATTAGCATGCATTGGGCTTGCCTGGTCTTAGAGACTAGGTGTCATCACGGCATCCTAAGGTGGAAAATTAGAGTCGTGACACTAAATAGTAGAAAATTAATTAAATAATTATTTCTAAATATTAGTAGAATAATAAAATGACTGTTTTGTCAAGTGTGCATTCTTTTAAAGGGGAAAATAAGGCTGATAATATTTCTCTAAGGGCATTCATGCTTTTAATATAGTATAGATACGTATTACTCCCTCCGTTTACTTTTACTTATCCACTACTGACTTTTAGCACCCCTTAAAAAATAATAAATAAAGTGAATAATTTACCATGATACCCATGTTAATTGGTGTATAGTCTTAATGGATTTAGAAAATGATTTGGAATGAGTAATTAATGCTAAGGAAAAAATAGGAAAAATAAATTATTATTTTTCTTGATATGCAAAAATGTACAAGTCAAAGTGAAAATCTATTTTTAGAATAGTGGACAAGTAAAAGTAAATGGAAGGATTATCATACAATTTCTGCAATTTCGTTTTCTTCGAGTTTCAATATAAAATTTCATAATATATTGTATTGAATTGTATTGTTGTAACAATCCAATCAGTCATTTTGTGAAATTTCACCCTGTTACCCTTTTTTATGCTTCATGCATGTGTGTTTATGATTTTGTGACTTGCGGGGTTGGTTGGTTTCATTCCGAGGGGCTTTCGGGTTGATTTGGACCTTTTATGACTTAGAGGTTTAAATTAGAAAATATTGATCAAACTTTCACTTTTATGAAAATGACCTCTGAACTGTGTTTTTATGGCTCTGATAGCTTGTATCGTGATTATGGACTTGGGCGTATGCTCAGAATTGATTTGGAAGTCCGTAGGTTGATTTATATTGATTTGCAAAAATTTAGCAATTTAAAGTTGAAAAGTTTGACCGTAGGTTGACTTCTAGTTGTCGAGCTCGGAAGTAGATTTTGGGACTTGGAATAAGTCATTATGATATATATAACTTGTCTGCAAAATTTTGTGTCGTTTGGAGTTGATGTGATAGGATTCAGACGTTTAGTTGTAATTTAAGAAATTCTTGAACTTTAATTTAAAATTCATACGTTTTAGTGTTCGATTCGTAGATTTAGATATTGATTTGTGTTTTGATCATGTGAGAGAGTTCATATGATATTTTTAGACTTGTACAGATGTTTGGTTTGGAGCCCCGAGGGCTTGGATGTGTTTCGAACATGTTTCAGAATGGTTTTGGACTGAAAATGAACTGCTGGTGTGCTGGTTCTCTGATGTCGCAATTGCAAGCACTAGCTTCGCAATTGCAAATGTTACAATAGGGGGTCAGATGTCGCAAATGTAACTTCGCCTTCGCATTTGCAAAGGCAATAGAATTTGGACTAAGTTCGCAATTGCGAACATTTGTTCGCTTTTGCTAAGCCCACTTGTTCGCAATAGCGAAGCCTCTATCGCAATTGTGATGAATGTTGAGTCCACAATTGTGAGGGTTCGCAAATGTGACATAGTGGGTTAAAGGGCTGGGAGACGATATTTTTGAACACATTTTGTCACGACCCAATTTCCAAACCCGGCCGTGATGGCGCCTCTCGTGAAGACAAGGCCAGCCAACTAACCCAAATCGTCTCTTTAACAATTATTAAACATAATGAATAGAAAATACAACTTAATGGCATTAAAACCATTAATTACAACCCAACACAACCCGACCGAGGTGTCACAAGTCACGAGCATCTAAAGAAGACTGAACACAACTACTGGGCCAATAATAATATACAGAATAAAATCTAGAATC
>MU715613.1:12166-31303 GCA_026770625.1 Nicotiana glauca | reverse complement strand
GCTGGCGGTCACCTTGCCCACTACAGTAGTAATACCTTCAATCAGCTATTAACCCGCTTCCGGGTGAACAATACCTGCAACTGCACGCGAGGTGCAGGGAGTAAAGTGAGTACTCTAACTCAATGAGTAATAAAAGTAAATAATAACTGAGCAGCAAGAAATCATGTAAAGCAACCAACAGACTATACAGAAGTCGGGTACAATTTCCGAGAAAACGGTGAAATCAATGAACTCTTTAGAAATGTTTCGTCTCAGTTCAAATCTCTTTTGAAAATGGTCTTTTCAATAATTACGAAAATCTTTTAAAAATAGTTAGTGCTGATTAGCACAGAAAATCCGCCCCTCAAGCACAAATACCACAGTGTAACAGGTAAAAATGCAAATAAGTATGTAAGATGAGCACATAAAAGTTCGCCCCTCGGGCACAACTCAAAATAGTACCAGCCCCTCGGGCTCAATATCAACCGCTCAGAATAGTATCAGCCCCTCGGGCTCAATCTCAATCACATGGTACAACATCAGCCCCTCGGGCTCAGTCTCAATCACACGGTACAACATCAGCCACTCGGGCTCAGTCTCAATCACATGGTACAACATCAGCCCCTTGGGCTCACTCCCAACTCACATCAGGGTACCCGCGCTCATTGTGGGTGTGCAGACTCTGGAGGGGCTCCTACAGCCCAAGCGCTATATCATCATAAGGCCTGAAAGCCTGTACATATCAATATGAGGCCTGAAAGCCTTCTCAAAAAACACTTGAGGCCTGAAAGCCTCCTCACATATCGCTCGATGCCTGAAAGCCTCCTCACATATCACTCGAGGCCTGAAAGACTCCTCATATCACTCGAAGCCTGAAAGCCTCCTCACATCACTCATCAGATCCTCAATCATGGCCCTCAGCCTCAATCAGTCCAAAAATAATCATAAGCCCCTTGGGCATCAATGAAAACGAAAATGCTCAGCTCAAACAATAGTTCAAATATCAGTTAAAACTCAAGGTTAAGTAAAAATATAGCTGAGTTCATGAAACAGTGTAATTCAAATGGAATGAGTTCAAATAATATTTCAAATAGTGAGGAAAACAATGATGATAGCTCACAAGGAGTTCACACAGTCGGCAATAAGCCCCAAATATGGCAATAAGCCCAAGTCATAGTGAAAAACAACACGTCATAGTCAAATATGCGGTAAAATCAACAACCGGGACGGACCAAGTCACTATCCCCAATGGTGCTCTACCCCACGCTCGCTATCCGGCGTGCAAGTAATCTCAATATAGCACTACGGTGTGCAAATCCGGGGTTTCAAGCCCTCAGGATATCATTTACAATCATTACTCACCTCGAACCGGTGAAATCCCTCGCTCGCGATGCCTTGCCCCTCAAATCAGCCTCCACGCGCATCGAATCTAACCAAAATCAGAGCGAATACATCACAATATGCCAAGGGAACAATACCCAATCGAAAACAATCAAAATATAGCAAAACTCTCGAAACTAGCAAAACCCGAGCCCCGGACCCACTTCTCAAAAAATAACAAAACTTACATTATCGGATTCCTCATCTCGCCACGAGTCTATACATATCAAGTTTATCAAAATCGAATTTCAAATGCCCCCTCAAGTCCCAAATTTTCATTTCAAAAACCAAGCCCTAGTTCTTCCAATTTTTACCCAAATTTCGAAGAATTAAAGGTTGATTCTTCAATAAAATGATGTTTCTAGGCCATAGGACCTACCTCCAAGCGATTCTCAGTCAAAACTCTCTAAAATCCAGTCAAAAGCTCCCAAGCTCGCTCAACAATGGTGGAAAATAGATAACCCTCGTGGAACAAAATGAATATAAACCCCTACTGGCCTTCAGGGGTTTCCGCTTGTACGTTCCCCATGCCCTCTTCCGCGTAACCGCTTCTGCAGTTTTTATCCGCTTAAGCAGAATTTCATTAAACCACGGGGCCGCTTCTGCGACTCAGATTCCCGCTTCTGCGGAACCTCACCTCCAGGCAAACTGCTTCTGCGACCTTACGTCCGCTTCTGCGGACTCGCTTAAGCGAATCCATTTCCGCTTCTGCGGAACTTCCCAACTCAGCCCCAGACCGCTTTTGCGACCTATAACTCGCTTTTGCGGAACAGCTTCTGCGGCCCACTTATGCAGAAGCGAAAATACCTGATACCAGCAATATGAACCTGCAACAAACTTCAAAAACTCCCCGTTAACCCACCCAAACTCACCCCGAGGCCCCCGAGACCTCAGCCAAAAACACCAACATATCCTAAAACCCCATTCAAACTTGTTCCAATCCTCAAAACACATCAAACAATGCTAAAAATCATTAAATCACATTGGATTCAAGCCTAAGTTTCTTCAAAACTTCCGAAATGCGCATTCGATCAAAAACCCAACCAAAAAATGTCCGAACACACATATCCAAAATCACCCAACAAAGTTGTAGAAACTCTCGAAATTCCATTCCGACCCTCGGATCAAAATCTCACCCATCAACCGGAATTCGTCAAAATACTAACTTCGTCAATTCAAGTCTAATTCTACACCGGACCTCCAAAATCACTTCCGGCCACGCTCCTAAGTCACAAATCATCCCCTGAAGCTAACCGAATCGCCGGAAATCACATCTGAACCTTCTAACTCATAAGTCAGCGTCCGGTTGACTTTTCCAACTTAAGCCTTCGTTAAAGAGACTAAGTGTCTCATTTCTTATCAAAACCAGTCCAAATCAACTCTAACAGACTATATACCATTAACGAAACATGGAGAAGCATAAAATGAGGGAAACGAAGCAGTGACACATGAGACGACGGGTCGGGTCGTCACACATTCTCATATTTTTTAACCCTAGACTCGGTAAGAGGGGATTTGGAGAGGGGATTTTCACCTACAAACCTTGGGTAAGTGATTCTAATCCATTTCTAATCATATTCCATCAACATATCTTAGATTCTAACATCAAAATCATGTCAATCAAAGTAAAAATTTGTAAAACTTTGTCAAGTTTTTGAAAAAATAAGAAATTAATTTTTGAGAGTCGATTTGGACTCGGATTTTGGTCCTAATCATATATATGAACTTGTGGGGTCCTGGGTAGATGAAATATACCATTGGACCCGGGTTTTGACCGGGTGGGTCCGGGGTTGACTTTAGTTGAGTTTTTGGGAAAAGTGTAAAGATCTTAGCTTTATCTATTGCAATTGAATTCCCTAGCATTGTTTGATGATATTAAGTCATTTTTGGTTAGATTTGAGCTGTGTGGAGGCGAATTATAAAGGAAAAGCTATTTTCAAGTGTTGTATTGATGTAGTTGAGGTAAGTGAATTGACGTAGTGTCTTGCCTAACTTTGTGCGAGGGAACTATCCCTTAGGATCGGTATTGATTGATTCATATGTTTTATGTAAGATCCGTGTCCACAAGGTGACGAGTGGGTACACAGGTTGTCCGTGGTATTTGTCTAGTTTAGACTACGTAGACTATTTTCATGCTTTAATTGTAATGCCATATCATGTTCTAAATTCTCATTGTCAACTTATTCTTACTTGTGTTAGTCCATCCTTACATGTCTTAAATGATTACGTTATCGCTTGTGCTACATTCTAATTGATGAATTTCTCTCATGCTATAGTTGAACTAGTTGCCTCTCTATTTGTTATCTCTTTCATTGTTGAATATCAATATTTGAAGTTATTGTTCACGTCATCTCTTTTATTGTTGACTACCATTAATTGAAGTTATTGTTCATATTATCTCTTTCATTGTGGATTGTCATTATTTAAAGTTATTGTTCGTGTTATCTCTTTCATTGTTGATTATCATTCTTTGAATTTCTTGTTCATGTTATCTCTCTCATTGTTGATTATCAGTATTTGGGGTTACTGTTCATGTTATCCCTTCCCTTGTTGATTTCCGTTAATTGAAGTCATTGTTACCGTTATCTAACCCATTGTGAGTTATTCTTATTTAACATCGTGGTTATACATTGTTTCTCATTGTAGAATTATTAGTGTTGAAGTATTGAAGCCGTTATCTTGTTGAGGCGAATATATTATTGTCGAAACATCCTTTTGTTGAACATTTTACATTCATTGTTGTTTCTAACAACCCGAATGGTCATTTTGAGAGTTAGAGCTGCTTTCCCCGCATCCTTTTCTAATATTTTGACTTGTCAGGAGGTTTCGTTTTGGTTTACACTTAGTCCCTAAATAAGAGCTTATGTCTTAAGATTTGGACCTAGTCAGAATAGTGTGAAGATGGCTCCAAAATGGAGTTTACATTAATTTTGTTAGCTCCGTTGGGTGATTTTGGGCTAAGGAGGTCCGGATTGTGTTTTTAAGGTCCATAGCTCATTAGGCTTAAAATGGCGAAAGTCAAATTTTTGGAGTTTTGGACCGAAATTGGAACTTTTGATATCGGGTTTGGAATCCGATCCCAAAAGTTGGAGTAAATCCATAGTATTGAATATGACTGGTTTACCAAATTTAGGGTCAATCGAATATGGTTTGGTTGATTTTGACATCGGTTGTAGAATTTAGATGTTTCAAGTTCATTAAGTTTGGATTGGAGGGTGATTTGTGTTTTTAACGTTGTTTGATGTGATTTTCGGGCTCGAATAAGTTCGTATGGTGTTTTAGGATTGGTTGGTATGTTTGGTCGGGGTCCTAGGGGCCTCGAGTGAGTTTTGGGTGCTTAACATATTGGTTTGAGACTTAGGAAAAAGGCTGAAGCTGTTGTATTTGGTGTAACTGCACTTGCGCACTTTGGGACATAGGTGAGAAGCCGCAGAAGCGGCTAAGGAACCGCATAAGTGGATATGGGTCTTGTCCAGCTGGGTCCGTAGATGCGGTGAGGTGGTCCGCAAAAGCAGATGTGTAGAAGCGGTTGGGGACCGCAGGAGCGGGCTCTTAGGTGTGGCCTAGTGCTCACAGATGCGGTCCCAGCCCACTTAAGTTGATTTCACACCTATGATGGTTTTTCTGTAGGTGCGGGGACGCAGATGCGTGTAAGTGACCGCAAGTGCGGTTTAACTGGCAGAAAAGGGGCCAAATCGAGTGTTTATGTCATTCTTCACCATTTGACCTTGGGAACTCGGATCTGGATAATAATTTGAAGGATTTTCAGAGAAAGCTATTGGGTAATGATTCCTTAATCGGTTTTGGCTATATTTCATAATCTATTATTGTTTTCTTCATTTAAGCAAGGATTTTGAGTGAGAAAGTTGGAAAAATGAGGGAAAAGTTCCCCAATCGAATTTATGAGTTTTGAGTGGGATTTAGACCTCAAATTTGGATACTTTTGGTGCGATGAACTCGTGAGTGAATGGGTGTTCGTAATTTGTGACTTTTACCAGATTCAGAGACTTGGGCCCGGGGAGGCTTTTTGGTCATTTTTCTAATCCTTAGCTTTGATTTCATTAGTTAGATTAGTTGTTTGTAGCTATATTTACGTTATGCAATTGATTTGGCTAGATTTGGGCCATCTTGAGTCGGATATTCATGGAAAGAGCATTATTAAGGACTGCTTTGAGCTTGCTTCGAGGTAAGTGTCTTGCCTAACCTTGTACGGGAGAACTCCCCTTAGGATTTGGTACATGTTTGATATTTGAGCGCCGTGTACGTGAGGTGACAAGTACCTACACGGGCTATTTGTTATAAAACTCTACTTTTTTAAGTCATAACCTGTTTTTCTCCTTGTTTGAATTATATTAGCATATGTACTATCCTGCTTAGATTAGAGAAGCATGCCTACATGTTTTAACTGCCTATTTGAACTCTGTGCAGCGTGTTTAGTGAAATTACCTGGTTTTCTTGATTTGAACTTTATTCAAACTGTAGATTTTCTTGTTCTGACTGTTATTTATATTGGTTGAGTTGCATATTTACTTTGGGACTACGGATCGATATTCCGAGAGATCCCCCTGTACTGCATATTTACTTTGGGACTCAGAACAGTATTCTGAGAGATCCCCCCCTCCCCCGCATTGCATGTTTACTATGGGACTACGGAATGGTATTCCGGGAGATCCCCCTGGACATTTACGTTTGGGACTACGGGACAGTATCCCGGGATATCCCCTGTTGCTATTATTGTGTTTTGAGTTGTTGCTTTTATTGAATTCTATTCCTGTTAGATTTTCGAATTTATTTCATTATAATATTTTTTCTGGCTTATTTTATTATATTCAAACCAGGGCAATGACCTGACCTCATCACTATTTGATCGAGGTTAGGCTTGGCACTTACTGGGTACTGTTGTGGTATACTCATGCCCTTTCCTGCATATGTTTTTTGTGTGCAGATCCAGGTATCATTTGTTAGCCACATTACCAAAGAGGCGAGCCAGCTGTAGAGACTTTAAGGTATATCTGCCACATCCGCAGACCTCGAAGTCCCTATCTATTCCACCCCATGTCAAATGCTTCTTGTATTTTCTTCTTTTATAAGACTCTAAAGTATGAGAGTATTGCTTATTTCTTTAGCTGGTGACTTATGACATTCGGGTTTTGGGAGAGTTTATGTACTTTTCAAAGGTGATTATTGTATACGCGGAGAGGCATCTCATTTCCTTGTTTAAATTTACCTGTTAGTTGATAGCTTTTATGCTTTCATTCCTAATTCCGCAAATGTTATGCTTACCTAGTCGTAGAGACTAGGTGCCATCACGATGGTTCACATAGGGAGGACTTGGATTGTGACAAGTTGGTATCAGAGCCCTAGGTTCATAGGATTGGTGAGTCACAAGCAGGTTTATTAGAGTCTAGCGGATCGGTATGGAGATATTTGTACTTATCTTCGAGAGGCTATAGAACTGTTAAGAAAATTCCACTTCGTTTGATTCCTTGTCATGCGAGATTATTGACTTTGAAATTATAAACTTCTATCTTTTATTCTCTCACATATGGTGAGGACACGTGCTACTGGAGATGACCAAGCACCCGCGCCCCTACTAGAGCCGCCAGAGGCCAAGGCCGGGGTAGAGGCCGAGGATGCACACGTGGTGCAACCAAAGCACCCGAGCGAGCTACTACAGAGGAGCCACCAACAGCTCTAGTCATGCATAGGCACCTAATACTCCTACTACTATTGCTCCAGCTCTTCAGGAGACCCTTACACAGGTCATGAGCATGTACAATACTTTAGCTCAGGCGGGGTTGATTCCCCTTTTTGTAGCCATATCTTAGGCAACGGAAGGAGCACAGACTCCCACCGCCAGCACTCTAGATTAGTAGGTTCAGGTTGATTAGATTCTAGAGGTTATATCAGTATCACTTGTAGCCCCAATTCAACCCGGGAGTAGGGTAGCAGCTTCAGAGAAGGAGCAGTATAGGCTTGAGAGTCTTAAGAAGTAAGATCCTCCTACATTCAGTGGTCTAGCATCAGATAATGCTCAGTGATTTCTGGAGGAGTGCCACTGTATCCTCTTCACTATGGGCATAGCAGAGTTGAGTGGGGTTTCTTTCACTGCCTTTCAGCTTCGAGGACCAACCTATCAGTGGTACGTATTTTTGAGTTGGATAGTCTGGTTGAGGAAGCTTCCTTACATGGACTCAGTTTCTTGGATATGTTTTTGAGGGAGTGTGTCCCTTAGAGCATCAGGGAGGCATGGCACACGGAGTTTGAGTAGTTCCTCCAGGGTACTATCACAGTTTTAGAGTATGCAATCCGTTTCAGTGACTTGGCTAGACATTCATAGGCCTTGGTTTCTACAGTCCGATAGAGGGTCCACTTGTTTATGGAGGGGCTTATTCCCAGCATCAGGACTAGCATGGCCTTGAAGTTAGAGATGGAAATCGCATATCAGCAGGAGGTGAGTATTGCTAGGAGAGTGGAGGGCATGCTTGCTCGGGCTAGGGAGGAGAGAGAGGCCACGAGATCTCGAGAGCCGGGCCACTATTCTGGTTCCCATGCCCTAGCTGTAGTCCATCATGGTAGGGGTTATGTGAGTTGCCCTATTTATTCAGCTCTTCTAGCCTCTAGTGGTATTCCAGCTCCTCCTAGACCTCATGACCTTATTATGCAGCTCCAGTATCTAGTGAGCCTCCTGCATGGGGTGCTTTCAGTGGTCAGTCCGGCAGACCTAGCCCAAGCTAGTAACTGTTTCCACGTACTCCTAGAGCTTATTTTGAGTATGGCGACACTCGTCATATGGTGAGGTATTGCCCCAGACTTAGGAGGGGTGCACCTCTACAGACTTCTCATCCACAGCGTGCTCCACAGGGTTCCTAGGCTATGATTACGGCACCAATTGCCACCCTACCTGCTCAATCAGCCCAAGGTAGGGTTGAGGAAGTAGAGGTTGCCCTAGAGGGGGAGACTAGGATAGATATTATGCCCTTCCTGCTCGTACAGAGGCCGTTGCTTTCTATTCTGTCATTACAGGTATTGTTCCGGTCTATTATAGAGATGCATTGCTTCTATTCAATCCAGGCTCCACTTATTCTTATGTGTCATCTTGTTTTACCCCGCATTTGGGCGTATCTAGGAATTCTTTGAGTTCCCTTATTTATATGTCTACTCTTGTGGGAGATTCTCTTGTTATGGATCGCGTGTATCGGTCGTGTTTGATTACTCTTAGTGGTGTTGAGTCTATAGCCAATTTCTTATTGCTCAGTATGGCAGATTTTGATGTTATCTTGGGCGTGGACTGGTTGTTGCCCTACTATGCTATTCTTGATTGTCACACCAAGATCGTGACTCTGGCTTTTCCAGGTTTCCATGATTAGAGTGGAGGGGTACCTTAGATTACACTCCCAGCAGAGTTATTTCATTTCTTAAAGCTCAACGAATGATTGAGAAGGGGTGTGACGTGTATCTAGCCTATGTGAGAGATGTCAGTACTTATAACCCTACAGTTGATTCAGTCCTAGTAGTGAAGTATTTCCCTGATGTATTTCCAGCTGATCTTCCGGGCATGCCCCCAACTAAGATATTAATTTTGGCATTGATTTGTTGTCGGGCGCTCAGCCTATTTCGATTCCTCCTTATCATATAGCTCCTCTTGAGTTAAAAGAGTTGAAGGAACAATTGCAGGAATTGCTTGGTAAGGGCTTCATCCGGCCCAGTGTGTCACCTTGGGGTGTTGCTGCCTTGTTTGTGAAGAAAAAGGATGGATATATGCGTATGTGAATTGATTATCGCTAGTTGAACAAGATTATAGTGAATAATCGACATCTACTTGTCTTAATTACACGGTGATGCTAAGGAGGTCACTATTAGGGATGATGGTGCTTTGACGATGAAGGATAGGCTATATATGCCTAATATGGAGTCTTTGCGTGAATTGATTCTTTAGGAGGCTCACAGCTTGCGGTACTCTATTCATCTGGGTGTCGCAAAGATGTATGAGGACATAAGGAAGCATTACTAGGGGAGGAGGATGAAGAAAGATATAGTAGAGTATGTTGCTCGGTGCCTAAATTACCAGCAGGTGAAATATGAGCATCAACAACCGGGTGGATCGCTTCAAAAGTTAGAGATTCTGGAGTGGAAATGGGAGTGGATCACAATGGATTTCATTGTGGGAGTCCCGTGGACTCAGCCGAAGTTTGATGCAGTTTGGGGGATTGTAGATAGGCTGACCAAGTCAACTCATTTCCTTCCTTTGATTACCTATTCTTCCGTGCAGTTGGCTTGAGTTTATATCCATAAGATTATCAGTCTTCATGGTGTGCCGGTATCTATCATCTCTGACCAGGGTACGCAGTTTACATCACAATTTTGGAGAGCCGTACAGTAGGAGTTAGGTACTCAAGTGGATTCGAGCACAGCATTTCACCCTCAGAAGGACAGACAGTCCAAGCACACTATTCAGATTCTTCAGGATATGCTTCGTGCGTGTGTGATAGAGTTTGGAGGTTCTTTGGATCAGTGCTTGCCACTTGTGGAGTTTGCCTACAACAACAGTTATCATTCCAGAATTCTAATGGCATTGTATAAGTCTTTGTATGGTAGGCAGAGTCGGTCCCCTATGGGTTAGTTCGATCGGGGCAAGGCTAGATTATTGGGCACAGACTTGGTTCATGATGCTTTTGAGAAGGTTAAGGTGATTCAGGATAGACTTCGCACAGCCCAATCCAGACAGAAGAGTTATATGGACTGTAAGGTTCGCGATGTTTCATTTATGGTTGGAGAGCGGGTCTTGCTTCAGGTTTCGATTATGAAGGGCGTTATGATATTTGAAAAGAGGGGCAAGCTGAGCCCAAGGTTTATTGGTCCCTTTGAGGTGTTGCGGCATATTGGGAAGGTTGCTTATAAGATTACCTTACCTTGCAGCTTGGAAGTAGTTTATCTGGTATTTCATGTTTCGATGCTCCAGAGGTATCACGGTGATTCGTCTCATATGTTGGATTTCAGCTCAGTCCAGTTGGACAAGGATCTATCTAATGTTGACGAGGTAGTGGCTATATTGGACAGGCGGGTTCAAAAGCTGAGGTTAAAGAATAAGCATCAATAAAGGTTCAGTGGTGGGGTCAGCCAGCCGAGGAGGCAACTTGGGAGACCGAGCAGGATATGCGCAACTGTTACCCTTATCTTTTCACCACTTCAGGTATGTCTCTATGCTCGTTTAAGGACAAACGATTGTTTTAAGAGGGGGAGGATGTAACGATCCGGCGGGTTATTTTGAGAGTTAGAGCCCCAATCCCCTATTAACTGCTTTACCCGTATCCTTTTCTGTTGTTTGACTGGATAGGAGGTTTCATTTTGGTTTTGGAAGTGTTTAAGGACACTTAGTCCCCCAAATGGGATCTTAAGTCTTAAGATTTGGATCGTACTTGAAATGGTGTGAAGACGGCTCTGGAATGCAGTTCTGTTAATTCTGTTAGCTCCGTTGGGTGATTTTGGGCTTAGGGGCGTGTCTGGATTGTGTATTTTAGGTTTGTAGCTCATTTAGGCTTAAAATGGCAAAAGTATAATTTTTTTAGTTTTGGGCCAGTAGTGAAATTTTTTATATTGGGGTCGGAATCTGATCCCGGAAGTTGGAGTAGGTTTGTAGTGTTGAATATGAATTGTGTGCATAATTTGGGGTCAATTGGAGGTAGTTTGGTTGATTTCAGCATCGGTTGTCGAATTTGGAAGTTTCAATTTCATTAAGTTTGGATTCGAGGGTGATTTGTATTTTTAGCATTTTTTTATGTGATTTGAGAACTCGACTAAGTTCGTATGGAGTTTTAGGAAGGTTGGTATATTTGGTTGGGGTCCCGGGGCCTCGGGTGAGTTTTAGGTGCTTAACGGATTGGTTTGAGACTTAGGAAAAAGGCTGAAGCTATTGTATCTTGTGTAACTATACCTGCGCACTTCGGGCCGCAGAAGCGGTTGAGGAATCGCAAAAGCGGATATGGTCCTTGTCCAGCTAGGTCCGCAAATTCGGTGAGGGGTCCACAGAAGAGGAGGCGCAAAAGCGGTTGGGGACCACAGGAGAGTGCTCGCAGGTGCGGCCCAGTTCTGCAGATACGGTCCCAGCCCACTTAAGTTGATTTCGCACCTGCAATGGTTTTTTCGCAGGTGCGGGGCCACAGATGCGTGTAAGTGACCGCAGGTGCGGTTACACTGGCAGAAAAGGGTCCAAATCGAGGGCTTATGTCATTCTTCTCTGTTTGACCTTGGGAGCTCAGATTTGGGCGATAATTAGAAGAACTTTCAAAGGAAGCTATTGGGTAACGATTCCTTACTCGGTTTTTGCTATAATTCATTAATCTATTGTTGTTTTCTTCATTTAAATCAAGGATTTTGAGTGAGAAGGTTGGGAAAATGGGGGAAAGTTCCCCAATCGAATTTATAAGTTTTGAGTGGGATTTAGACCTCGGATTTGGATAATTTTAGTACGAGTGAACTCATGAGTGAATGGGTGCTCGTAATTTGTGAATTTTACCTGATTCTGAGATGTGGGTTGGGGGAGGCTTTTTGGTCACTTTTCTATTATTTTTTTTGCCTTAGCTTGGATTTCATTAGTTAGATTAGTTACTTGTGTCACACATCCTTTTTCTACCCGAAAGGGGTATAGGGAAGGTTTTCCAATTAAAGTGACTATAATCAAAATGGGATTATTTATTCAAAAAATAGAGTCTGTGAACACAGAAATTCGTTTAAGAAATTCTATTAACCCAGGAGAAGGTGTTAAACATTCTCGGGTTCAGTGGTTTTAGCATGGTCATTCAACTATTATTAGCCTAATTATTTAATTAATTAGACATTTTAAACCTACATGCATTTTTAACTTTCTAACCGCTTTTAATGTTTTTAGGAAAATTCATGATCGCCATACACTTGTTTGTTTTTGAAAACACATCGTAAACCACACAACATGAATTGCACCAGCGGTTCACGACATGTTTATTTTGTTTAACATTATTGGAAATTGAAGTCGGGTCACATGAAATGTACACCCGAATTTGAAAATTATATATCACAACTACGTCACCGGAACCGTATCCATAGCTATGATGATTTATTATAGCGCGACTAAAGCAAACTACGAAGGTTCGTGTTAAAACTAAGATTCGGGATAAAATGATGAGGTCCATGGGTTATGGATTTGTTTTAGCAAAATATTGGTACGTAGAAGACTGATTTTGAAATGTGCTGCTTTCTTGATTTTTAAGAAGGTGCGTTTAAAGCGAGGTTTAGATGGCAATCGCAATACATAGAAAATGTGATAATAACGCCACTTGAACGAGTTTGCACTAAAGCACATGGTCTAATAAATTGGTCAAGCGGAAATCTATCTTACTTGAGGTATGACACAAAACAATATCAAGTAAAGAGATGGGCAAAAGGCTAATGGACTGGATGGATTCCAATAGATGAAATCCAAAGTCCAAACTGGACGGCCCGCATGACTCCCTTGTTGGGTCCTTTTACAGTATTTCACTCAATTAAAGCATCTAAAAGCAGTACTAGAGATCTGGAAAGTTAACAACAAAAGGATAATTTGCAAAATCATTCTCCAATGCTTTGATTACCATTAAGCATGATGTTGAATAAATCTGCTACCTACATATTCAGAACCATAGAGAATTAACCCTCAATTTCAAGAAAATTAGACTTAGTCTACCTGGATTCAAGCTTATTAAAAGAACATTAATAGATTGACAAGGAAAATTTGTCCAATCACTTATCCATTCCTAACAAAATGACTGTGTTTTGATGCCTACTCAGGTAAGAGCTCAAAGAGATTTCAGTTGATATCTTTAACTACTTGCCACAAAAAAACTGATGGACTCAGTCGACATCCAGGTTCGAGTAGGACCAAATTCAGCATTTAACAATTGATGAAATTATAACATAAAGACCAAAGTTTCATACATCACATGAAACTTATGTACCAAACATAAATCTACATCTACTAATAAAGACAACACATGATATTAATTAACCAGAGAAAGAGTTACATGAGTTAACAAAACATAAGAGCTAACTACTGAAAATGACATGGTTGTATTAGTCTCAAAACACACATAGCTTCATATTCAATTTGCAGCTCAGGGTTTCAAGGACGTAACTGGATACAGCAAGCAAAACAAGAAAATGTGTTCAGAAATCAACAAGGGGGTAGCGGGAAAACAATGGACTCAGCAGCAAGGAACAACAGTAATAATCTGTCACGACCCAGATTTTCCACCCTCGAAAGTCGTGATGGCACCTACTCGTAGAAGCTAGGCAAGCCAAATTTAGTTACTTTTCCTTTAATAAACAATCCTTTTAACAATCCTTCGACAATAATGTTTAAACAATGAGAAGTCAGCAATAATAAGCAGAAGTCTAAAATTTAAATAGCTAAGCAAGATACTGAATTCCAACATAATCTCAACCCAAGAACTGGAGTCACATACTCACAAACATCTAAGAAATACTAAATACAAGGTCTGAAAAAAACATAAATATGTTTACCCCGAATACAAAGAGATGACAGTCTAATATAAGGATAGAACGGAGACGTCGGGCATGCGGACGCCTGTAAAGCTACCTCGGGTCTCTCCGGATTGAAGGTATGCTCCTGAACTAAAGTTGCTGCTGCTGGTGCTCGAAAACTGGACCTGTGCAAAAATGCACAGAGTGTAGTATCATCACAACCGACCCCATGTGCTGGTAAGTGCCTAGCCTAACCCCGGCAAAGTAGTAACGAGGCTAGACTGGACATCACATAAACCTGTGCAGATATATATATGAGTACAACGGAAAATAGCAAGAATATAAAAATTTAAATTGGGGAGGGGAGCATGCTTCAGGGGTAACAGTTAGAAACAAATATCAGGAATAATGGTAAGTACATATATAGTTTAACTTCTAGCAATAATGAATAAACAAGGCAAATTTCATATTCAACTCATCTCGTTGCAGGCGTACAACCCGATCCCATTCTCAATATTTTGTGGTAGGCATACCACCCGCTCCCATTTCAATATCATGTGTGGTAGGCATATCACTCGCTCCCATCTCAATATATCATGTGTGGCGTACCACTCGCTCCCATCTCAATATATTATGTGTGGTAAGCGTACCACTCGCTCCCATCTCAATATATCATGTGTGGTAAGCGTACCACTCGCTCCTATTTCAATATATCTTGAGGTAGGCGTACTACCCGCTCCCATTACTTTCAACACAATACACAATACGAGCCCGACAAGGGAACAAACAATTTAATACTCTTCCCGGCAAGGGAACAGTCAAATCAATGCTTTTCCCGATAAGGGAACAATTGTGAGCACGTGATTTTTGCCCTAAGTAAATTATTCCTAAAATCCAAACAAAATAATTTTTCATTATTTTTTACAATTTTGTTGATATTGGTTGCATTTATGTGTTAATTAGTTACATAAATTCATACTAAAATTACAAAAAATATGCATATGCATTAGGATTTTTTATTTTTACAATTTTGAAACAATTTAAAGATAAATCAAAAAATAGCATTCTTATTGTTTGAATCGGAAATTACTATAAAATAGTTATTAAATAAATTTTTAGAATTAGTTTTAGTATTAATTTCACAATTTAATAAAATCAAAAAAATACATATAAATCTGGAAAAAAAGAAAAAAAATAATAATACAAAAATATAAAAATACAAAAAAAAGGAAAATACAATACAAAAAATAATATGAGTGAAAAAGTAGATAAAATAACAAAAGGATTGGACTAATAAAAATTGGGCTAAACACCCCAGCCCAAACATTAATACCAGTCCAGGCCCAAAAATTCCATGCCCGGCCCGCCCCAGCAATAACAAAATGACGTCGTTTCAAGGTTTTTAATCTCAACCCTTAATCTCTGATGATCTAACGACGGAATTTAATCTCACTTTAAATAAAACGACGTCGTTAAGGGCTCAAGAAATCTGAGCCGTTCATTTTGATCAATCCAACGGCTTTAGATCATTAACGCCTTTTTAATATATATCATATACATAATCAAAATCAGAAAAACATTTCTTTCACCCTCTTCGTCCCCAAACTCTAGCCGCCATGGCTTCCCCATCGACCCCAGCCGGAACCCTACCGGCGCGAAACGCCAGTTACACCAACCTAATCCAAAAATACACCCCAGAACCACCTAGAGCCCCAGAATCCACCCCGCTACCCCATTTTCTTCGAATCTCCCTCCTTCGCTTCGAATATCTAAAAAGGTGTCGCCGGAACCCTAACTCCGGCGAATACCACTTCGTCCAAACAAAACCAAAATCACACCATAACCTTTCCTTGACACCCTCAACCCATTTTTGAAAGCCTTGAGTCTTAAAGATCACTGGAGTGGCTCGAATTAAAAGTTGAAGTTCTCCGGTGACCAAAAATTTAACAAAGCTGATGTCAAACATCACCGATTCTTGGAGATGTTATCAACTAAAAAAAAGAGAAAAGACTGTCCGAATAAACGAAAAAAAGCTAAGTTTCTTGTTTCTTTTTCCTTTCTGTATCTTGTTCTTTGCATGTGTTTATTTGTGTTTTCTTTTAACTGATTTTGTTCTGATTTACTGATAAAAAAATAATAAGATATAGTATTTTTAGGATTTTTTATTGTTTTACTAGTTATCTCTTAATTTTTATTCGTTAAAAAATAGTATTAAATCTGATACTCTTAGATTTAATTTCTGATATTAAAATTAGGTTTTTTTTTAAAATAAAAATTCTGATTTATGTTGATAACTTGATTAGTAAATTGGGGATTTATAATTGAATAGTGTGATTTTGAATTGTTTGTTTGGTTTCTAAAATTTGTTAATGATAATTGTTAGTATAAGTCTGATTACATAGGGTTGTTTTGGTTATAGTTGTTAATTGATAATCAGTAATTAGTTGATTTGGATAAATTCTGATTAGCTTTAATAATTAAGATCGTATTAGTTTGATAGTTTAATAATTCAGGGTTAAAAGGGTAAAAGGGCAGAATGGCAGTTGGTAAATTCAATTAAGGTTCAGGGGTCTTTAGGGTACATAAAAAGGATTAAGGGTAATAAACCTAAGGAAGTGGGGGTAATTTGGGTATAGGAAAAGGGCAATAGGGTAGATTTCTAAATAAAGTGGGGGTAATTTGGGTATAGGAAAAGGGTAATAGGGTAGATTTCTAAATAAAGTGGGGGTATATAGGGGATTACACTAAGATAGAAGGTTCTAGATAGGGTAACTAGTATGATTTTTCACAAATAAGGGTAGTCAATTGATTAACTAATAAAAGAATAAGGGTATAGTTGAAATAAAAAAGGGACTAAATCATAAAATCTAAAATTCAAAGTTCCCTCCATTTTTAAATCTATAAATAGGCATCAATATGCCTCATTTTACAAGTTTTGTAATCTAAAAATATCCCTGAAGTAATTCTGCTATTATAGATCAACATTCTCGAAATTAACTACTTCCAAAACTCAAAAATATTAGACTTAGTAGAAAATATCCAAAAATCCACTGTTTCATTGATTTAAGCTCAATTTGAAGGTTGTTTTGTTGATTTGTCTCTGGTTCTGGTGATTGAAAGGCTGTGAATTTCGTTTTGAATCGGTCAAGTGTGTTTTTCCTGGTCCATATCTTCTGTTATTGGTTTAAATCTGGTGTTGCGAAGCTGTGATTGAAATGTGTTGTTCTGATTCCTGTTGATGTTGCTGATTAGAGATTTAATTATTCTTCTTCTCCTATTTTCTACTCAGGTACACATCTGTCTTCACTGATGTAATTTTGAGCTGGATCAGTGAAATAGAACGTCCATTTGCTGTGTTAAAACTTTCATTAGTAGCATATACATGTTTTAAATCTGATCAGATTTGTATAGATACAACATTTAGATATGAAACTTGTATTTGATAGGATTAGGTGAATTTGTATGGACTGTATAAATTTGGACTTTATATTTGGACTTTGAGAACATTTAGACTATAATTAGTATTTGATCATTATTGAAGTACTTGAAATACCTAGGATTTTTATGATAGTGAAATGTATTAATAGATTTAGATTTCATTTAATATAGCATGTAAAGGAAAAAACTGGAAATAACTTGCTAGTACTTTCTGTTAATTTCGTTTTAGAATAGCATTAGTTGCTGAAATAAAAAATAAAATAAGTTTATGTATTAACTCGAAACAGCTATCACTTAGGCTAACTTCAAAACAACCTTATCGTATTACAGTGAAATGCAATAGCTTAAGGCATTATTACTCTAATCTACACTAATGTTTAGAAGTTGATTTTCAAGGTAAATGAATTAAAAATCAGGCATTTGGGTATACGAACCATAAATAATCATTAAATAGGTAAAACGACACTATTGTCCCCTTCTTAATAGTTAAACATGCAATTTCAATTAGACAGTTGAATAAGTTGATTTGTTCGTGAATATTTGAGAGTCAAATAATCTAGAATTTGAAGTGTTAATGTCCTGTTAATTAGTATGATGGTGTATTATTTGCCTTTGTCTTAATTAGTGAAGATATTTAGACCAGTTTGTATTAACATTGGGCCTAATTTGTTTAGTGCTGCAAATCATGTTAAATATGGGTATTTATTTGGTATAGTTTACCAGGCAGCTTAGAGTTACAGCCCAAACTGATAGATATGACCTTACGCCTCTGGATTAAATTTATGGGCTGCTTGCAAGCTAAGAAATAATTTAAATCAAGTACTCTTATGAATTCATGGATCCAACACAATACTATTAGGTAATATTGATTAACTAGGGTTTGTTTTATTATTAGAGACAAAACGAAGAAACAAAATATAGTTTAGTTTAGGATTAACCTTTAAATAAAATATTGAGATGAGCCTCGCCAAATTAAATACATAATTGTGGGGCCCTCAATAATTGCTGACAAAAAATATTAGAAATTAGGAGGACCGTTTAGCGAATTTCACGGTCTTCCCCAAAGATAATAAATGCATAGTTGCTTTAGGCGAGTATTAATAATATTACTTTCCTAAATACGAGTGCACATTTATGTGACCTAAATTCAAATCTCAACGAAGTCGAAATATGTTAAAAGCCACGGGCGTACTGGTACGGCGTGGTTCGAGATACATTTTCACGACGTTGTAATTCTTGTAAAATAAATAATAAATATAATAAAAGCGGGTTATTAATAAAAGGCACATGAAAACAGAACATATATGGAAATCAGATAAAAATCAAATACAATAGTTGAGCGACCGTGCTAGAACCATGGAATACGGGAATGCCTAACACCTTCTTCCGGGTTAACAGAATTTCTTATCCGGATTTCTAATTCGCGGACTGTTAACAGAGTCATATTTTCCTCGGTTCGGGATTCAACCGGTGACTTGGGACACCATTAATCTCCCAAGTGGCGACTCTAAATAAATAATAATAAATCCCATTCCGACTGTCCTTTAATTGGAAAAACTCCTTTACACCCTTCACGGGGCGTATTAAATCACGTAAAAAAGAAGGTGTGACAGCTCTGTCAACTCTGCTGGGGACACATAAACTCAGAACTTCGGTTCAGAGTTTTAAGAATTCGAGCTCGAAATAATTGTTGTATTTGTTTATATCTGATTTCCCTATATGTTCATGATTAATGTGCTAAATGTTTACTGCTTTGATATTATTTGAATTGTATATAAACTGTGCCGAAAACCCCTCTCTTCTCACCTCCGGGGATGTGCTTACTGGTTGAGACTCCCTATTCTG
>MU715611.1:0-71825 GCA_026770625.1 Nicotiana glauca | reverse complement strand
TTTAAATTTTTAACTAATCTCCAAATTTGAGTTTTCTGTTAGAGTCTGAATTTGTACGTATATTTTTCAATACCAAAACTCTACTAAATCTCTTGCCGGCCATTGATTGCTTCTTTGAAACCTGAACTTAGTTACAACTAAATACCTAGTAATGTAACATCAGAATTTTCGCTAATATATTGTATCTAAACTAAATTCGTCGTCACAATTTCATTAACACTTTTGAAAACAAACATAGCTAATCCTTCCAGGGAAACATAACGTCAATTATAATTCAACAACACTACAACTGTATTCTTTTATAACCTAAGTGTTCAAATGTTCAAATGTTCGCAAATAAGGAAGATTCAACAACACTATAACACTGCACGATTCAGATTTAACTTGAAGTGTTCAAATGTTCTAAAAAAACAGTCCAGTCTTACACTCTATTATTCAATTTAGTTCTATTCTATTATGAATATAAATCTACACTAAAATACACAACATTATTTTGAATCAAAATGGAGACTTCAACAGCATTGCTCCACAACTTCACTTTAAATCAAATATGTACAGAATTATAGATCTGAAAATGTACCTGAGAAACTCCAGAAGATTAAGAAAAGAAAGTCAGCATATTATACTTGAAAACTATCAGATACAGAACAACAGCAACAACATCTCAACAAATCAAGTCCAATGGCAATAGGAATTTAAAGCCTCCAGATCCTTTTCAAATATCGATTTAGATCTTAGCAACAAAACAGCATTCAGATGCTTGAAAACTAGTTTTTTTTTTAGTTCAAACTAATCCAAACCTGAAGTCAATGAGTATATGACTTCGATGAATCAAAATTGAGTCAAAATTTGAGAAAATTGAGATGAAACACTGCAATTCGATTGAAAAAATTCTCTATAATATTGACTTTGATTTTCTATTGA
Source organism: Nicotiana glauca (assembly GCA_026770625.1). Taxonomy (NCBI): domain Eukaryota; kingdom Viridiplantae; phylum Streptophyta; class Magnoliopsida; order Solanales; family Solanaceae; genus Nicotiana; species Nicotiana glauca. Next base: position 70,901 of record MU715611.1, on the reverse strand, counting down.
ATTCACTTGTTTTTGGATTTTTGGAGAGGAATTTGAAGTCTAGAAGAAGAAAATTGAATCTAAAATTGTGTAATTTCAGATTTAAGAAAATAGCAGATATTTTTGGGAATTTTTAGGGTTCTAAACCTATACGGTTCAAAAATCTCCTTGAATTAAGGCCAATGTTGCTTATTTATAGATTTTTGGATTTGGAGGAAAGTTTGAAATCAGATTTTATTTAACAGTCCTCTTTTTTAAAATGATTAACAGATTACTACATTTATTTGTTTAAGGTTTACATTAGAACCCATTCTAGAAGGTTCTAGCTAATTCTACCATGTTCTAATTCCCTAAAATTCCTATTATACCCTCACTTGCATTTGTTATTCACTGAATTGCCTTTCTATCATGCCTATATTACCCCTACTTCATAAGGTTTATTATCTTTATGCTATTTTCCCTACCCAGAATACCCCTGAAGCCTTTTTACAATTACCATTAACCATTTTAACCCCAAAATATCCTTTTACTAATCTGAATTACATCCTAGTTTCAATCAAATTTCAGTAATTAAATTCTACAGCTATAACCAGTCTTAACAAGTAACTAAGGTATTTATTGATAATGATTAATAGACTTAACCAACTACACTGATTAAAACCAACTAATTATCAACACTAAGGAACAAAACTTAGACTAAAAATTAACTTGATAATCACATTTAGATCAGAACTGAAAGCAACAGAAATTAAAATAGAAAATTCACATTAGACAATAGTAAACACAACACCAATTAAAAATAAGAATTTTAATGTCTATACTATACTAAAATTAATGTGGATTATGGCGGAATTGAAAAACAATCCTATGTTACCTATTGAGCAGAAATCATGATATATATATTTATCTTAGCACAAGAATAGTAATAAAGAATTTGTTAACGAACTTATTGCCAAAACCAAAATCTAATTCACTACCAATTTTCAAAGTCCAAACTTAACGAGTCAAAATCCAATGAATATTAACCCCAAAGACTTGACAAAAATCATGCATGCAGGCATAAAAATAAGGAAGAAAAGAAAGAGAACTCACTGAATCAAGAAATACAGCCAGCCTTTGGCATCCCCAATCATCTAAAATTCCGACCCGTAACATACCTAACCAGGTGTTTTTCATAAGAGAATCACCTGATTAGGTATGTTATGGTCCGAAATTTTGAGGATTTATTATTTTCCTTTTCTCTCTTTTTTCTTCTGTTCTTTTCTTTTCTTTATTTTTCTTGATTTTCCAGGGTTTTCAAAACCTTGGATATCATTTCTTGGGATTTTTAACCTTAGGCAGATTGTTGAGTCTTCTTTTAATGAAAAGACTCTTAGATATTAGGGATGAATGTTTTGGGGATGTCATAGGGTGGCTTTGAAACAAAAAGTGTTCACCGGCGTGGGTTCCAGCGACACTCAAGTTAATATTCGACGAATTCTGGGTTTATTCGAAGGAAAAGACTCGAAGGGGGTGAAAGAGGAGACAAAGGAGATCCTATGGTGTTAAGAATGGATTCTGAATCATAACTCGTGTTCACCGGAGTAGGGTTCCGGCGACACTTGGACGAATATTCGAGAAGTACTGGTTGGTTTTGAAGAAAACCAGTTATGGAGGGTGAAAGGGGAGGTCAAGACGGTTCTAGGGTGTAATTGTGGGGTTGAACAGAGAAGGTAACATCTCCCGCCGGCGAGAGTTCTGGAGAGAGATTGAGAGAAAAGGGGGGGCGGCTAGGGTTTGTCTTTTGAAGAAGATGAAGACGAAATGAAGAGGGTGTATGTATATGTGATATATTAAAACCATTTTAATTCATTGTGGCAGTTGGATTATAGAGATCAACGGCCCAGATCACGTGAACCCTCTAAACGACGTCGGCTGATTAAATGAGAGTCCACTCTCCTCCGTAGGATCAATCAAATGAATGGTTCAGATTACACGCGATGAAACGGCGTCGTTTCGCTTTTATAGGGTTGGATCGGATGGATGATTTGGGCCTGGGTCGGTGGATTTGTTTTTGGGCTCAGGGTTTTCTAACCTTGGGCCATCTGATCCGATTTTCAGCCCTCTTTGTTTTTGCCATGTATTTTTGTGTTGTATTTTCTTCTTGTATTTTGTATCTCGTATTTCCTTTCTTTATATTTATTTTCTTCATATTTTTTTTGTATTGATATGTTTTGATTTTGTAAGACTAACAAAAATAAAACCTAATTAAATTAATTAAACTAATTAAATCCTAATTAAACTATTTAAATTCTAATTAAACTATTTAAATTCTAAAAATCAACTATCAACTAAAAGTGCCTAAGAACTATATATTTTAATTTTCTTTTAAATTGTTCTAAAATGAATTAATACCCATTTAATACCAAAATGTAGAATTAAATTCCTAAATGCATATTATATTTTTCGTATTTTCATATGCACAAATAACATGCAGACAATTAACACAAAATTCACACAAATTGTAAAAATAAGAAAAAATTGTTTTATTTGAATTTTATGGGAATAACTCATATATAGGGTAAAAATCACGTGCTCACAACTCCTTTTGCAAATCTTTACTCCTACCCAATTCTTTTTACTAGATTTTAGGTATTAAAGAACATGTATGCATGGTTCAACTTATAATTTCAAGAATCAATGCACGAGAATCCCTCTTTTGATTAAATCTGAAAACCAATGAAAAGGGTTGGGGATCTTACCTGCAAGAATGATGATGAAGATAATTAGTTGCAAATTTTCGGGCCTGGGTGACTTTGAAAAATCGAATTGATGAAGGTAGGACTTTCACTCTCAAGAACTCTCTTTTCCCCCTCTCTCGTTTGTTCAGAAAATATATTAAAATGAGGGGTTGGATTGTTTTATTGAACAAGGGGTCGGATTAAAAATTTAGAAAAGTAGGCGCCCGAGTCGTATTTGCGGTCACGCTTTGCGATCGCAAAGTGGAAATGCGGTCCACAGAATGGACCGCAAAAGTACTCCAAAACTCTGAACATTTTTGTCTGGGTTTGCGGCAGAAATGCGAACCGCATACCCGATCTGTGGTCACATAATGAACCATATTTTTCACCTCAAATTTGACTAACACACTAACTCACTTTGCGATAGAAATACGGTCCGCATATCAGTTATGCGATCGCATAATGGACCGTATTTTTGTCCTCAATTTTAACCAAACCAATGACCCAATCTGCGGAAGAAATGCGGTCCGCATACTTGATTTGCGACCTTATTCTGAACCGCATAATAGCACTTTTTTCTGGAAAACTTGCATTCTTGATTTTTAATTGTTAGGTCAGTATAAAGGGTCCGAACACATACTCGGAACTAGGCACTACGAGCTACTAGGTTTTGAGTACAAGTTTTCACGGGGTCTTACAAAATCACAGAAGAAGACAAATACACAAACAATAAAATAATGCGTCACGCATCCCGATCCTACCATATAATCAGTAAAACTGTGAACATTCACCCCTTATTACTCCTGTTGTGGCATGCAACCCGATCCCACCGGTCTACCCTTAGTGACTCTAAATATATCACCCTTATTTCTCCTGTTGCGGCGGGTAACCCAATCCCACCTGTCCACCCTTATTACTCCTGTTGTGAAACGCAATTCGATCCCACTAGACAATCACATTTCACCCTTATTCCACCTCAATATATCACCCTTATTTCTCCTGTTACGGCGTGCAACCCGTTCCCACTATATCAACACCAATCACACAATAAGAACAAGTATTTCACAATTTAGCTCAAAACACTCCACAATATTTATGCCTCAAAACAAAGCATATAGAAGGCTATAAAAATATGAAACTTCACTCAATTACTACTACACAGTGAGACCAACCAAAATATACCATGAAACACTGGTAAAACAACTTAAATCGTTAATGTAACATAATGAGACAACAGAACAATCACTACTTTCAATAAAGAAAACAACATGTAACAAGAGGTAAGTAAACATGGAAGCACCAATAAGCATGTAGTAATTAAAACAGGAAGACAATATAGTAGGAACAGAGAGAGGAGCAAGCTAAACAGATAATTTGGTGGCGCTTAGGTACTCGTCACCTCACCTATAAGCCACATATATGGATTTTCACGTAGCAATTAATTCGGGTATCCCTAATCCCTCAAGTCAAAGTTAGGAACAACGATTACCTCAATCCAACGGTCAAATCAAATCTCAATTATTGATTTTACTCTAGTTTCTACCTCCAATCCACTCGTATCTAGTCATAATTAACTTAATAACATCAATTATTGCTGAAGAAATCAATTCCAATGTATAATTATAAGTTTTCCAATATTTTTCTCAAAATGTCAAAAAGCAAAATTCGGGCCAAAATCCAATTACCCATTCACCCCCGATCTCGGATATACAATTGATTTTGGAATCCCACCTCAATTTGATATCTACATCCCAAAATTTTGAAATTCCTAAGTTCTACCCAAAAATCCCCAATTCCACCATGAAAACCCTAGATTCTAGGATGAAATCTTGCGAAAAGAAGTAAAACATTAAAATAAATGAGTTAAGAATCATTTACCTATGATTTGGGGAAGACAAGCCTTTGGAAATTCGTCTCCTATGTTCTGAATTTTGAAAAATTGGAGAATGAGTGAAAAATCATGTCTAAGTCAAAACTTATCACCTGTAGATGTTGCATTTGCGACCTGAGCTTCGCAGCAAATGCCAGAAAGGTATTGCAAATGTGAACCCCTCATACTTCTGTTGCCTTCACAAATACGAAGTCCCATTCGCAAATGCGGCCTTTTCTTCATAATTTTGAACTACCCCGTCCCTTCCCCTGCTTCGCAAATGCAAACAATTTTCGCAAATGTGAGGCTCGCATTAGCGAGCCAGACCTCGCAATTGTGAAGTCTACAGACCTGAAGCATACCAACAATTTCTCTTAAGCCCAAATCGCTCTGTAGCATATCCAAAACTCACCCGAGCCCTCGGGGCTCCAAACCAAACATGCACACAACTCTTAAAAAAATATACAAACTTGCTCATGCGATGAAATTACCATAATAACACCTAGAACTATGAATTTAACACCAAATTGCATGAAATTTTCAAGAAAGTTTCAAAATTTTAATTTTCTCAACCAAAGGTCCGAATCATGTCAAATAAACTCCATTTTTACTAAAATTTCACAGACATGACTCAAATATTATATTAAATATGTATCGGGCTCCAAAACTAAAATACGGGTCTGATACCAATGAGAGCACACATTAATCAATTTCTTTAATTCCTTAGATTTTTAGTCTTATAATTTTCATCAAAAATTTATTTCTCGGGCTAGGGACCTCAGAATTCGATTACAAGCATACGCCCAAGTCTCATGTTTTACTACGTACCTACCAGGGCCGTCAAAACATGGGTCCGATTTTATTTATTTAAAATATTGACCAAAGTCAATAATAGTCAACTTTTTAGGCAAAAAATTATTACTTCATCAATTTTTCACATAAGATTTTTCTGGAAATATGCCTGCTTAAGCATGCAAATCGAGGAAAATTAGATTCTAAAATAAAAAATGACCTTTTAGGTCATCACAGGACTGGATCTGTCCTTGTTTATTTTTATTTTGGCTGGATCTGCCCTAGTTTATTTGCATGCGTGCTGGATCTGCCCTGTTCTGTGATAAACTTTGTTATAAAATTTGAAAGCATGTCTAAATTCTTGTAACTTCACTTGAAGACTATGAATTTATGATATATCACTGTCATATTATTGTAACTTTTCGTACTATTAAATGTTGAAAGTGGGTTGTAACATTTGAACTTGTCACTACCTTCAGTCCAAAGGTTAGATTTGTTACTTATTGAGTTGGTTGTACTCACGCTACACCCTGTACCTCGTGTGTACATCCGGGTATTTCAGGTCATGGTGGTTGTTGATTTGTTGAGTCCAGACTTTTGGAGATCATCGAGGTAGCTACTTGGCGTGCGCGGACCTTGACTATCTCCGTTATCTTTCAGTTTATTTATTCAGTTTTACTTTCTAAACCATGTACATACTATGTCATTTGTAGATGCTCATGTAATCAGTGACACTCTCATTTTTTGAAGAATTTATGTATTGAGCTATGATTTCCTATCATATTTTAAGAGATTTTCCTTTAATTAAATTATTTTAGTATCTTTAAAAGATTAAATGTATTGGAAATGTCTAAGTAGTCGGCTTGCCTAGTACTATGATAGGTGACATCACGACGGGTTGGTTTGGGTCGTGACAATGTGAGTTGTCCATGCAGCATGTGAGTTGTGTGTGCGGTTGTGATTGATAATGTGGGCACGAGGTTCCATATGTATATAGTCTGTAATTTGGGACTCGTGACTTGTGATTATAAAGTGTGGTACCTCGATGTGATTTTTGTTTAAATCTTGTGTTAGAACGGCTTGAGTATTTGGTTGTCATTTATTTATCTTAATTGATTTCACTGGTACCTTAATTGTGTTATAATTACTTTACTGTGTTATCATATGTTTATTTCTTGTTTCCATTTCTTGATTCTTGCTTCCATTACTAGCTTTATACTGATATTGTACATAGGTTATTATGTCTAGTAGGGGTCTTGACTTGTACCTCGTCACTACTCTATCGAGATCAGTCTTGATACTTACTATGCACCAATCGTGATGTACTCATACTACACTTTTACATTATTTTTTTGCAGGTCCAGGTATTGGAGATAGTGGACTTGAGTAGAATTAGCTTCTGATCGCGAGGTTTCAAGGTAGAGTTGTTTTATTATCGCAATTCCTTGTAGTCCTTTCCATTACATTTATACCGTCAAATTCCTATCCGAACAATATTGTATTTTGATATATTTGTATGTATTCAGCTAGAGTTCGTGATTCTATATTACCTAGTTTTGGGAATTGTAGTGATTATTACCGTATTGGCATGTATCACCCTTAAATTTCTCATTTATTTAAAGTTATACTTCATAATAACATATTTAATTGGATTAACTGTTGTAAGTAATGGACTTACCTAGTTTTAAAGGTTAGGTGGCATCACGATTCTTAACGTGAGATTTTGGGTCTTTGATGAAAGAGAAGGCCGAGAGGAAGTTCGTTTGAATATGTAAAGTTTATATTGTGACTGATGAATCAAGAATAGGGGGTCTCCACACACGGCAATTCATGATCACTTTCAATGGAGAAATGTATTTTCCAGACTTTCTCACGGTGGACCAGTTTCCTTTACCTGTGGCTTTCGTCCTAAAAAATCAAACGTCTCTATCTTTCCAACTATTACTGATTAAAGCATAAAAAGAGAGCCAGAGAGCTTCCCTTTAGAAAGTATTTCATTTGATATCTTTTGTTTGTACCCTCTTTGTTCACTTTTGCAACCTTTTCATCTACTCTTTTTCATGGGTACCAGACAACAATGCTTTCTCTTATACAACTTTACCAATGCCACAAAAAGATCCTCTTTTTTTTTTAAAAAAAAAAAAAAATTAAATAAACAAAGAAGCAAGATCTTTCCCACTCTATTGGAAGATAAGACGCTTTGGGAACTGTTGACTCCTTGCTCTTGTCAAATTTGTTGACCAGAGAAAATTGCAGAAACAAATTAGAGTTACGCTAGTAACTAAAGCCCGTTTGAACATAAGTAATTTTTTCTTTTTTTCCATAATATTTTCACTTTTTTTGAAATCAGCCTTCATTTATAAAATTTTCAATTTTCACTTGAAAATATATTTTGAAAATTTTCGAGAATTTGAAAAACTCCAAGAGTCTGTTTTTCAAATTTTTTACTTAAATACTCACAAAACATAAAAACAACAGTACAAAATCATATTCATGTCCAAACACAACTCAAAATTTCAAATATCATTTTGAGTTGAAAAACAATTTCACACTTTTTTGGGAATTTTACAATTCTTATGTCCAAACTCCCACTAAGATCTTGTATGGTTTGAGGAATAAAGAAAATTTTATCTCAGTAAAGAAACTCTATGACTTATGCAATGTTGGTTCGTGGTATAAAATCATCCATTACTAACATAATCTTCACATAACTGAATGTGGTATTTAATATAGAAAATCAAATATTGTATTAGTTATATATGCAGATAATATATTAGCAATTCTGAATCTTATACCAAACTAGATGCATAATTTAATATCGCATAACAAACATATATTGTTTATACTGGTATAACATAAGTGATTTGGTACTGACCCTAGTCTAGCTAGGGGCTTATAAAGAGGCAAGAAGCGTGTGAATTCTAGGGCCTATTTTGGGAGGCATGACAAGCTTTGTTACTCACATATAAATACATGTGCGTCTTGCCAAAATAAATTTGTTTCTCTTCGAAAGTGAGTTTGTGAGTTTGGTAGTGAAAAGCAACCTCTTGATTGGGAATTTGAATTGATGTTGTGTACGTTCTTCCTCAATCAACGGATCTCCTTGATCACAATGCTACAAGGTAAACGTTGTCATCACAAAAGAAAACGTAGTACTAATTCCCACATAGAAGAACATGACAGATAAGTTTTAACTCGTCCAAGTAAGATCTAATTGAACGTGCACAAAATTTTGAGGTAGAAATTATTGAAGAGAGGAGGACAGGGATGGAGTAGAAATGAATTATTCTGCAATCAAGAATCTCTCAGGAAGCTGAAAGTTTTTATTTGAATCAAAATTCAATTTATATCCATAGTAAATTGTTAAATTTGTAATTAAGTCCCTTTCATTTTTTCATGTTACATTTTACCCCACTATCATCGAGTACTATAGTCCGTTTGCACATGATTTTAGAAAGCTAAAAATGTATATATTTTCGAGAAGTATGGTGTTTGGTCAAAGCTTTCGGGTGAAAAATAAGTTATTTTGAATGGGGATTTTTTTCGTTCCTATACAATATTTGAAACTTATTTACCAAAATTATTTTAATTTTGTATGTTTACCGTGAAAATGGTAATAACAATTAAATTTATTAAATGGAACTTTAAAAATACGTGATCTATTCACAAGCTAGTTTGTTAGAGCAGACGATGCTAGTGTTATGAATTTTGACGACGGGGCGGGAGATAAAACAGGTAACGACCGAACCAAAGGGCCTGCTACCCGGGCGTAAGACTGGTCGAATGGGACATCGAGGTCGACCTCGGGGTCGACCTCGAGTTGTCGACGACACTCGGGAGTGGTATAACAGCTAAGGATGTAATCAAAAGAAGCTACTTATAACTGAAATTGAGTTGCACTCCGGAGAACACATATAGAGGCAAGGGATATCGAAGTGTCCTTATTATCAATGAGAGCCAATAAGTATTAGTGAGGAGAGAGAGAGAGAGAGAGAGAGAGAGAGAGAGAGAGAGAGAGAGAGAGAGAGAGAGAGAGATTATTGCACTTTGTAGAATAGTGGGAGCAACAACCATCCCTTACAAGGTAGGGCGAGTTCCCTTTATATAGGAGAGGGAACTTAGTAATGAATACATATATATCTAATTTACGAAATATGGAGATGTGATGGCTTGATTCGACACCCCAGCATAGGCTAGGGGTAGGTCATCCCTGTCAGACTCAACCGCGTATTTTGGGGGCTTCTTTTTATCTTTATCTCGGCCTCGAATCGAACCTTGAAAAGCCTCGAAGGAGAGGACTAAGTTGTGACTTCATATCCTCGGGGTCTCAAGATATCTTTTCGAGGTGGCGTAATGTCCTCGGGGTCTCGAGGTACCTCCCCTGAGATGGCTTGATGGCGGGAAATCGAGCCCTTTGATTTCATCGCGTACAGATAGTCTCCGCGTTTCTCAAAACGAAGCAATGGGAAACGGTTATGACCATTAAGTGCTCGAACTCCTCATGGAAATAGTGCACTGGCTATCCGCATCGTGGCGCAATCTTTGTGATAGATAGCATATATCATAGACTCATGATCAATACTCTATCATTTTCGTTCTTCAAGGTAAAAGTACTGCCGTCGACTTGCTTTTTCAAGAATGCAATAATTGCATTCGTCGGTCAGTTTTTCAGAGCCTCGAAAATCGTTTTGTTGCCCCTATAAATGGGGTGCTTTGGCATTGTTTTTTCATATGCCAGTATCTTCGTCGACATGCTTGCCTATCCCTTCTTGTCATCTTCTTTTATCTTTGAACATCATGTTTGGGGCTTACAGCCTCAAGACCGTTGGGGGGAGTTCCTTTAAGTTGACTATGGCCCTTCACAAGGAGGTCCCTTTATTGATCACAGTCACGTCGTCCCGCTATGGTCATTGGTATGTCGGTGTTTGCTGCTGCAGTTGGCCCGAGGTGGTGATGGACGGGGAATCTATCTTCCTCTTATGTAGATAGTCGTTCGTATTATACACCGCCGCTCAGGATGGGGCTCGAATTATACACCGCTGCTCACCTTCGTACCCCGTCTCGATGTGGAACTTTGCCTCGAGCCGGGAGCTTGCACTACTTGATGCTCCAAGAAGTGGATTTTAAGTAGCCGTGCAAGTGGGACCGAGAGTTGTTCGGCCCGCTGTCTCTCTGAGGCTTCCTTTGCCAAAGACGGTCCTCGAGCTTCGGAGAGCTATTGTAATTTTTTCATCCCTCCCCGGTCCTTGGTTTATCCTTTGGGGATATTAGTGTGGAAGGCCAGGGCAGGGATTCCAAGGGTGCTCTGGGAGATATTTTCTTTGAGGTCATGCGTCTGGGGAAAATAATCCTTAGAGGTGTTGACGCCGCGGTGGGTCGTCAACCGCTTGGATTAGGACCCGAACCTTCACAATATGTACACTTTTGCCTTTTTACGTTTGTGTAGAGACCCTTCGTGGGCTTTTGTAAACGTAATCCATGACCCTTCGTGGGCTGTTGTTCATGAATTTTTATGAATATGAATAAATCCCTTTGACCTCTTCTTTTGATTTGCGCTGAGTAACTGCATGTTTTTATACCCCTTGAGGCCCTTTGAATGCCTCCTTTTACTTCTCGGCTGCTGATATTTGGCCGGGGTGTGAGCATTCTCTCAGCTCTTCTACTGATCGACATGGCCCTCTTTCGAGGCCATCATTGTACCTCGAGGCAACCCTGGGTTGATTGGCTAGGTCTGTGCTGCCTAGGCCTTCTGAATCGCATGGAGATAATGGGTCAAACTTCAGGGACTTCGATGATATTATCCTGGGCGAAGGCCAGCTTTGGGTACCGGGGGGTCCCCTTTGATGTGGGCAGCATCCCTTAGATGTGTAGGAGATAGATTTTTGTTGAGCGGTTTCCTACACTCAGGCATTACTTCAAACCTTTGCGGAGCTTTCGCAATTGAAAATCATCCCACTTGACTATATCTCGAGGCGGGGTGCCATGCCGAGGTCGGAGATAATACGGATGGTTCCTCGAGTCTTAGGTTCTTGTCAAAGGATACTTTCGGGTTCACATATCATCCCATTGGACTATATCGACGTCGCATTCTCCCCGGGGCCAACTCCGAGCAGGCGAAACGTTGTCGTTTCTTATCATGTAAGTGGGCAGCTTCGGCTTCTTTGCAAGACTTCACTATTTTGTGGTAGCTGTGCTCCTTCTTTGGCATAGGGTTCCTCATTTCCCTAGGTTCAAGAAGTATTGGTGCGCGCCCTAGCTTTGCTTTGTTTAGTATTACCATAGTCATGGCAACCACTTTGGGGGCGGCATGGCAAAGAGCAGAGATTGTTGTTCCCGGCGTTCGTGAGTTGAGGGATTTTATTCTGATGACGGCTTCTTTGATAAGAGGGGAGCATTTAGAGATGGTGATAAAATACTGTGGATGGAGTAAGGGGATAGCGCTGCAGGTGCTTCCTTCGGGAGAGAACATTACGGATTCCGCTGACAAATTTTTGAATGTATACTTGTATCATTTCGCATTTGTCCCCTTTGACAGGGTCGTACTTGATTTTTGCTTGAAGTATCGGGTTACTTTGGCGCAGATACATCCGTTGTTTTGGCGAGTAATTCTGAAGATGAGGTTCTTTGTAGAGAAGGATGATCTTGAATTTACGCCCGATCACCTCATCTGGCTGTATCGGCCCTTTCATCACCAGGGTCTGCTAACCCTGAAGTGTCATTTATCCCCGCTCTTTGTTGTCGATAACGAAGAAGAGGGGGGTCGAGAATGGGCCGATTGGTTCGTCCGGACGACCGACATCATCCTCTTGTAGCTTTTTCCATTCCCTGAACGGTGGAATTACGTACGTGAGTGGAGCGTCCTGTGCTTTTTTAGGTTGTAGCTATAGCAGAAGTTAGTTAAATAATGGTTCTTTTACCTTGTTGTAGCAATTTCATGGACGCCAGGTGAAGTCTCTGATCTACCAGGCTGGGTCCGGAGGCTAGTGACCTATTCATCCTATGACGAGCGTCGGTAGTGGGTTGTGTTTCATGTCAGGTGGGGAGCAAAATACCAAGGTATGTGCACATGCTACCTTTTCCTCAGCCCTCATATATTCGAGGTAATATTTTGTTTTCTTTTTTACTTGCATTGGATTTGCCGCTTGCAGGCACCGGGCAGTTCCTTGGTATGAGAAAGTTCTTCCGAAGAGGGGGAAGGAGTTGTTGACCTCTCTTCCAGCCTCTCGAAGTGATGGAGCTTCTAGTGGCACTGACCAGACCAGTGTTTCCGAGGAAAAGGTATTGTCTGAGTCCGCTACCCCCAGTGTACCTGATTCTAGGTCGTCGATGCCTTCGAGCGGATATGTTTTGCCCGAGGCTGGCTCTCCCGAGGGCAAAGGGACATGATCAACAGGAGTATGTTCCGACTTCGAAGAAGTCCGCCGACTTTACTTCGTGGTGAGTTTAGGCGCAGTTTCCTTGTGTTCTACATCCTTCGTTCATCATTGAGTTTTTCTTTGTGCATGCCTATGACAGGCTGATGTTTGAGCTGGTCCGTCAAGGGGCTAAGATTCAGAAAGTTCGGGTGAAGGAAAATCTCTTATGCTGCTTAGAGAGGATAAGGAGGGCGAGTTTCTGCATTGGCGATGCGAAGCATATAAGTGCTCGAATTATGAGAGTTATTTGATAGAGCATGTAACTTTATGTAGCTCAAGCTTTGCTTTCTTCAGCCTTTTTAGGTTAACGCCATTCAGTGTTATATCAACTGCAGAAAAAGGTGGAGGCAATGGAGTATGTTAAGGGTGATATTGATCGCGCCAAAAATGCTTGTGGCGAGCTAAGGGCTCAGGTGTAAGCTCATGTTTTAGAGGAGGCAAGTACCTTGGCCAAGGTTTCTCCCTTAGAAGTCCAACTTTGCTTGGCTCGGGATAATGCCAAAATCCAAGCAGATGTGATCAAGAAATTAGAATATGATCATTCGAATACCAGGGTCGAGATAACTCCCGGGCTAAAGCAATGCTAAGCCGAACCAACGCTAATCGGGAGATGGTGATCCATATGAAGGATGTCGCAGACGCTCAGGCCGAGCTAAAGCGAGCCCTCGACCGGGAGAAAAAGATCGAGGAATATATCCGTTGCAGATCCTAAATGGAAGTACTCAAGGAGATTGATGCGAGAGGCTTTATTCTTTTCGATGAGTTGGATCGAGCAAGGGTGTATGGGTGGATGAGCGTGATGCGTGGTCATTTCTTGTTGAAGGGGCAAGGAGCGAACCCGGGGACCTGTAGCCCTTCCAAACGGATCGTAGATCATGCCGTTTTGCTGCTTTCTTTTTGATATATGTAGAACATGTCTGTTTATGGATATTGTGTCTTCTTCCCCTTTTTCCCTCTATGTGCGTGAAATAAAAAGAGACTTTGAAGCCTTACTTCTTCTGCATCTCTTTCTGTTATTGCCTTCGACCAGGCCGACTTTGATATTTGGCGGGATCCTCATAGGTCCGGGACCAAACGAGCTAGCCCGGGGCTCCTAGGTGTAGCTTATGAAGCGAGCAAGCATTGCGGTCCGTGTGCTTTGCTTGGCCGTTTAGGTCCAATCTCCGAGTCGTTCTATAAGTCGAGTTGTAACCGGCCTTTAAGCTCTTCCATGTCTACACGGGCGGGTGATGGTGGCCTTCTTTGCCTCGGGTCAAAATGATTTTATAAGCAGATGACCCGGAGGCTCACCTGACTGGCAATCGTGGCGTCTGTGTTGTACCCTTAGTCATGTTGTAGTTTTGTGTTTGTTGCGGGTCCAGTCTCCGAGTCGCTTTGCGACTCGGGCTGTAATTGACCTTTATGCGCCTTTTGATTTCCCGAATGGGGTAGTGCTTTGCATGTGGTTTTTGGTCGTTGAGACCTTTCCGTATATGGACCATAGGCTTGTTTAGTTAACTATTTTGGATCCGGTTTCCGAATCGAGTTACGATTCGAGCTCACTTTAATCCTCAAGTTGTCAACTTGGTTGGCGACAATGGCTTTTCTGCTTTTTGGTCGTAGAGACCTTTTGATATATCGCCCGTAGGCTTGTTCAGTTAACTATTTTGGATCCGATCTCCGAATCGAGTTACGATTCGAGCTCACTTTAATCCTCAAGTTGTCAATTTGGCTGGCGATAATGGGTCTTACGCTTTTTGGTCGTAGAGACCTTTTGATATACGGCCGGTAGGTTTGCTTAGTTGGCGACAATTGGTCTTACGTTGTTTTTTCTCGTGGGCTTTTTGTAGGCTTTGCTTACCGCTCGCTAAGGTCTTTTCGAAAGATTTTTGCCTAATACGTCATCAGTTATAAAAGAAGCTTGATTTCAAGTCATAATCAGTGATATTTCGAGCACCTCGGAAGGTTCATAGCCCGTTGTTTGCCGGTTCTCTCCGAAGTATATTCGAAGTAGTAACCTGCAATTTTTGTTTAGCGATGGTCGGGCGACCCCGAGTCGTGTTATTTTTGCTGTTTCATCCATTTTGACCGTAGTCATGTGTGTTTGGCCATAGACATTTTTTCTCCCGAGTGGTAGTTTAGGCGTCCACATCGATAGTATGCCCTTTCGGGATTCTTACAAATGCATTGTATAGCCTAAACTTCGGGATTTTCATGCCTATTGAGGTCTTACAGTTTGTCATGCCTATTGAGGTCTTACACTTTGTCATGGCTTTTGAGGTCTTACAGTTCTTGGGTGATGTAGAATGGACCTGGTTATGTCGAGTCTGCCCGTTAAGGGTCTTACAGTTTTGGATTTTCCCACATATGGTGATTAACGACAGTCTCCGAGTCATCAAGTTGTTTAAGCGTGAAGACCGCTTCTTGTGAGCTCGGAGTTGCTTTGTAGGGGCTTTATGAGCCCGGAGTTTCAATCGTGAGATCGCGCGACTGCCTAGTTGTAGGCGTCGAGTCCTCGAGTATATCAGAATGCATTTGATGTAGGGGGCCCTATCGAGGATATACTTGAGATTTCTTTGTCTGGAGAATAGAATGCCGAGCAAATATCCTTTTATTGCTTGGTATAAATGTACATTGTTTCTCCATTGGAGACTCGATCCGTGCGTGTGCGGCTTCTCGGGCGTTTCTTGGACCGACATATAATTCCCGATGAGGGTTTAGTCCCCGTATCTGGGTCCTTCCAAGGGGGTATGCTTTTAGAGGTGAACCATCGTTCGTTGTTGGGCTGTCAGAATAAAGCCTGTGATATTATCGAACCTTCTTATGGTATGCTGTTATGCCAATAATCTTGCCGACAAGGTTCCTTTCGAGACAGAAACCCGGTTGAAGGGAGAAAGACAAAACGGTCGCCTATATGAGGCCTTGGAATTTCCGGGAAGAATCTTGAGAATCCCCGAACATCCCATTCAGCTGTCTGTGTTCAGGTTAGTAAAGAGAAGACGAAGGAGCAAAAATAGTTCTTTCTTACCACTGGGTGTGTAGGCGATGTCCCGGGACTCGGTGTGTCCCTGTCGGCTTATTCTAGTTCTGCCCTTTGCGAGAAATCTCGCTCTTTTGTCGAAATAGGACCATCAACGCTTTTGGGTAGAGTCTCGGTGGTCGTTTGAATAAAACATTTATACTTTGCACTTCCTTCGATGGCGTAAAGCCCGATGTCCCAACTTAGACTCAGGCGGGCTATATTAAGAGACTGGTCTTTTCGACGACTTGTTATTTGGAGTTCACCAAGGATTCGGTATATGGGGGCGATTTGGTTCGTTAATGCGGACCGCCCTATTGACCTTTGGTCCAATACTGTAGTTGTGGGTTACCGAACTTCCTGAATCTATTAACACATGATTTATTTTACGATTAAGCGGATGAGGGAGAGGTTAACCAATATGCTGACGTGATGCTGGGTGGAGTCGCAGTGCCCCTTTCCCTAGATGCGAGAGTATCATTGGAAATATTTCCCTGGATCTGTCTTT
The DNA here is from genome assembly GCA_026770625.1 of Nicotiana glauca. Classification (NCBI taxonomy): domain Eukaryota; kingdom Viridiplantae; phylum Streptophyta; class Magnoliopsida; order Solanales; family Solanaceae; genus Nicotiana; species Nicotiana glauca. The sequence goes on along the minus strand of MU715611.1, from coordinate 54,619 downwards.
GTCCCGGTGGCGGGTATTTTTACTTCCCGTGTCATGAGTTCTCAGAGGGCATCACCACTCATCCATTGTCATGGTGATACATCGCGTCTTGTTTAGTTAATCCTTCCTGGTAGTCTTCTTTCCTTGGGGCCAGATTTAAGCCTGACCGTTCGATAGTACTCGTCGACGAATTTGACTGAGTAGAACGACTGTCACACTTTCGGGATGGGAGTCATTCGTGGCCCAGCTGCCGCTTGCATCCTACGGATTTCGTGTCAGGTCGTGGTTCTTTCGAAGGGTCCTTGGTCGAGTAGGCCTGAGTTGCTCAGCGTTCCTGGTTTCACTTATGGTGACAATCATATTAGGCATGAAAAAGTTGAGCCCGCATTCTACTGGGTGAGGTTCGCTTGCCGGCTGTGCCTCACTGGATCTGGTTCCGCTGGAGGTTCCCCGGGGACATCGCCCTCGGACTACTCTCCTATCGTTACGAGGTAGGTTGGATCTTGATGCGTTCCTCCCATTAGCGGCACATGGATGGTATCTTCATCAATTTGGCACTAGTTTCTTCTTGGAAGTCCTGCTTCGGTGGGCTATTTTTGCAAAGGATTCTGGACGATCGCTCACGACCCCGATTATCGACCGGTGATGGGTACGGACGCATGGCAAATCTCGCTTGAGCCTCTGGCTAAACTTTGTTTGAAACGACCTGGGGTCAGCGGCTACGCTTTGCTTAAACCTCGTGCAAAGGCCAGGGTTGTTTGTTCATCCGAAGCTGGATGCGATCTCATTCGTCCTATCAGGGAGTAAGATGCGACTTCTCGTGGTGTTTCTTCTTTCCTTTGTTCGGCCTCCGACTTGTCGTCTTCCGCCGCTGCTGTTTCGACGACATCACCTTATGTTTCTGCGGTGGGGACATCTTGAAAGTCACTATTTTTGTTCGTGCATGCGTGAGCGGTGGTGCGCTCGCCAGGGGAAGCTGTCTCCGATGTTGCTACGTTGGGGGTCCTCAGATGGCTTTGCAACTGAGCAATGGCCAATTGTTGTGCCTGCAGCATTTCAAAAATATCATGAAGACGAACTTCTCATTCTTCTCTGTCCGGGGTTTTTTGAACTACCTGTCGGTCGCTGTGTCGCACCATTCTGTCGGCGTGAGAAGTTTCGTTGACTTGCTGTGCGTCCCGTGAGTCCGCGTTCGCTAGTATTGGTCTGGGTGCGTTATCGGGATCCTGTAGTGGTGCTCCGGTGGGCGGGATAGCTACACCATTTTCCTCATAATCTTCGAGGCGGTTGTTCTCAGCTCTGTTCACTGAGCCAGACATTTTTACCTGAAATTAAAGGATCTTGTACAAGAAAAAGTGTGAAAGATGATATACGTTTGTGTAATGAAACTAGCAAGAAAATAATCACTATTATTTTTAGCCCTATGGTGGGCCCCAAACTGTTTACCGTGATAATGGTAACAACAATTAAATTTATTAAATCAGATTCTAAATATATGTGATCTATTCCCAAGATAGTTTGTTAGAGCAGACGATGCTAGTGTTATGAATTTTGACGACGGGGCAGGAGATAAAAGAGGTAACGACCGAACCAAAGGGCCTGCTACCCGGGCGTAAGTTTGGTCGAATGAGACTTCAAGGTCGAGCTCGGGTTGTCGAGGACACTCGAGAGTGGTATAACAACTAAGAATATAATCAAAAGAAGCTACTTATAACTGAAATTGAGTTGCACGACGGAGAACACATATAGAGGCAAGGGATATCGAAGTATCCTTATTATCAATGAGAACCAATAAATATTAGTGAGAAAAGAGAAAGAGAGAGAGAGATATTATTGCAATATATAGAATAGTGGGAGCAACAATCGTCCCTTACAAGGTAGGGCGAATTCCCTTTATATAGGAGTGGGAACTTAGTAATGAATACATATACATATTTAATTTACGAAATATGGCAATGTGATGGCTTGATTCGACATTCCAGCATAGGCTAGGGATAGGTCAGCCCTGTTAGACTCAACTGTGTGTTTTGGGAGCTTCCCCTTTATCTTTATCTCGGCCTCAAATTGGACCTTGACAAGCCTCGAAGGAGAGGACTAAGTTGTGACTTCATATCTTTGGGGTCTCGAGATATCTTTCCGAGGTGGCGTCATGTCCTCGGGGTCTCGAGGTACCTCCCCCGAGATGGCTTGATGGCGGGAAATCGGGCCTTCTGATTTCACTGCGTACATTGTGTATTACCCACTGTAAACAAGGATTACTTACAAATGGTATACATTCCACATTAAAAATGCTCACGGTCTATTATTAGTATCTTCAATTAAGGGATTTAGTTACATCATTTTCCTTTTTTATCTCCTCTCTCCTCTCCATATCGAATTTATATTTCATTATGGAAACGGTCTAGTTGGATGAGAACATTCGTCATTTCGTCCCAGCTCTCAACGGTCCCCTGTTATTTCAATAACAGTAGGATCGAATTCAATATGATAGAAGAAATCCTAGCTAGGTAACAATTAACAATTCCTATATAAAATACTAACAGATATCCATCAAAACAAGGAAAACCAATGCTATAACATCAAAATAGTTTCACATATATACTATTGAACAGAAAAGGCATGTCTCGTCAATTAAAGATTGTTCTAAATTTGATTAATCGGATGCAAATCTGCCGATCAACATAAAAAATGGATAATTTTTTTTCATATATTGACATAATATAGTAATTCGTGTAAGTTTACACGTCTTCAACAAACGACCGCCAATATGGGAATAAGATGGACCATCAATTTAGTCAATAACTTTACAAGAAATAATAGGGTGGGCACTGTCACACATGAACATAGTGTAAACGAGGCATATATACAATTTATATATGACTTTCATACATTATTTCTATCCAGTTAAATATAACTATAATATCATACAACTTAAATATAAATTTTATACAAATTTTATATAATGTCTTTTGTATATATTTTGTATCTGATTTGTATTTATTTTGTGTGTGTTGTGTGTTACTTCCTCTCTAAAATTTCAATCAAAATATACTCCCAATTGTTTGTAACAACACTCATTCTAAATAAATAATGGTTTTTAAAAACTCAAATTCGATTCCAAAGCTTTTTAATGGTTGTCAATGATGGAGCGTCAAACACCTTCAAAATTTATTGATTGATAATTTCAATTTGAACACCAATTGTGCAACATGAAAGGAAATTGCTAAGTTAAAACGATTAAAATTCATTGATGAATTTCATTAAAACTCTATACAACAAGAAGAAAGCATAAAAAACAGAGAACACCAAATGAAGAAAAATTGGGTAAAAACAAAGAAGGAGAATATATATATATATATATGGTTTTGCTAACCTACTAAATAGTTGTAGTAGGTTAGCATTGGATACAACTTTACTTTTTCTTTAATACCCCTAATAACATATTATCATTGCATAAGTCAGATGAATAATTTTGTCATTCTACCCAATTTGGTTTCCCCCTTTCTCTCTCACCTTTTGCTCTCCATCGTCTCTACCAAGAGCAAGCTGGTGTCCTTTATTCCTTATAATTTTGCTTTCTATCCAACTCTTCCCCTCTTGATAGTTTTCACAAGTTAAATACAGAAATCTTCTCCCGTTATGTTTGTGTGAATGACTTATATTTCCATCAAGCTTTATATAGAGTATGACTTGAAAAAAAGTGAATTCAAAATCAAACCATTACTGCATTTATATTGCTAACTGAGAAGGAAGGGATAAATGCAGTAAAGGTTTGATTTTGAATTGATTTTAATTTTTCAAGTCTTTTATACTCTATATAAAGCTTGACGAAAATATAAGCCATTCACATAAATATAAAGGTAGAAGATTTCAGTATTTAACTTGTGAAAACTATCATGAGAGGAAGAGTTGGATAGAAAGCAAAATTATAAGAACAAAAAGGACTCTAGTTTGCTCTTGGTAGAGACGATGGAGAGCAAAAGGTGAGAGACAAAGGGGGAAACCAAATTGGGTAGAATGACAAAATTATTTATCTGACTTATGCAATGATAATATGTTGTTAGGGGTAATTAAGAAAAAGTAAAGTTGTATACAATGCTAACCTACTACAACTATGTAGTAGGTTAGCAAAATCCATATATATATATGTAGAGAGAGAGAGTGTGCAAGTATAAAAGGATAAGGAAATAACTGATATTCCTTATCAATTTCTGATATAAAGGAATACTTTTTGAAATTTATTTTTATATAATTAATAAATTGTATATGACCATCTAATTAAGTTGAAACTTGAATAGGAAAAGTAACTTTTGAATAGTAGCATAAGTTGTGTTCTTCTCTATGGAATCAGTTAAAAAAGTAGTTTTTCCTCAGAAAAAAATCATAACTTATTTTAAATTTTTGTTCAGGATAAAAGTAGAGCAACAACAACAACAACAAACTCAACAGGTGGGGTCCGGGGAGGGTAATCTGTACGCAGATCTTACCCCTACCTAATGCAGGTAGAGAGGTTGTTTCCAATAGACCCTCGACTTAGGAAGGACAAGAAGAAGAAGTGGTAAGTAAGGAACACAACCACATAACGTAATACAAATCTAAGAATATGAAGAGACATTTATGCTACTAAGACTATCGGTGAATAACTATAAACTACCTACTAACCTTCTACCTTAATCCTCGATCTCCACCCCCTCCTATCAAGGGTCATGTCCTCAGTGAGCTGAAGCAGCGCCATGTCTTATCTAATCACCTCTCCCCAGTACTTCTTAGGCCTACCTCGACCTCTTCTCAAACTCTCCATAGCCAACCTCTCACACCTCCTGAGGAAAAAGGAGAGATTGTAAACTTGTTTGGCTTGATTGTACCTTTCATGTGCATTTGATTGTTGATTCTATTACTGTTTGTTATCTATGTAGTGATTGATCTTACTTGGGGTAAAGTTTGTTCATACATACCAGTACAATTCAAATGTACTGATGTCCCTTTTGCCGGGGGCGCAACATTCGTGTTATGATTGTAGGTGCATCCATAGCAGGTACTCCAGTCCACCGAGAGTAGCACTCATTTCCATACCATCAGTTGCATTGGTGAGCCCCACTTCCTCTTAGGGTCATGTGTGGTTCATGTCACATTCTTTTGAGTTTATTGAATATTGTAAGGTATAGACGGGGCCTTGTCGCCGACAAGTATTGGTTAAGTTCCTAGTATTCATAGAGGCTCCGTAGACACAATGTGGGTGGTGTACAAAAGTATTTTAGGTAGTAATGGTACAGTTCAGAATTGTGGTCCACGTTGGTAAATGTTGTATGTATTTTGCAAGTACTTGGTATCAAATGTTGAAAATTATAAAAAGTAGAAATGAACTCAAGTTGTAAGTTTATGCTTAAGTCTTAAATTGCTATTTCAAAATAATAATGTATATTGTAATTACGGGGTAACGTGTGAGATAGGAAAGGCAATTCCAGGTCCGCTCGACTGGGGTCCTCCGGTTGAGCGTCGATCGTGTCCCTCGGTTTTGAGGCGTGACAAAAGTAGTCCATACATTCAAATATGACATCACAAATTTGAACAAAATTCACTCACTCTCAAAAAGAATTCACGTGCATTCCGTGGTGTACCATAAGCTTTCCCGAGGTGTACATCTCTACTAATCTAAGCTAGCCAACTATAGGATCAATTAGGACTTTAAGGTTGTAATGTAGGCTAAGGGGCTGGTAGGATATATTTAGGAATAATGACTTATCTTTCTAAGCACTTTAATATACTACACTCACAAATCAAGCGCCATTTCTTTTCAACACATTCACTTGTCATACACCATATATAACATGCCCTCATTTCAATTAAGCACCTCTATGGTTTCACTAGCATGAGTTAGAAGGATTAGGAGGTGTGTGTATTTCTACATTAGTTGAACTTTTATTTGCTTTTTCTTGCAAAAAAATTCCTCTACTTTTTTCTTTTTTTCTTTTCTTTTTCTTCCACACTCCATACATTGAATTCCATAAGCTAGTGACCTTTATTCATAATTTTAGTGCACCTTAAGGGAATTTCCATGGTTCCACTCTAAAGTAACTTCCCAATCCCTCCCCTTACTTATTTTAGCGACTAAGTGACTTAGGAGGCAAATGTTCAACAATCTCGAATTAAGAACAGAGTAGGAGTACGACTTGTAATGTGGGTGTTAAGGAAACAGTCTATAGGCTCAAAGGGGCTAGCAAGGGGAAACTTTTATTTGTTAGTGACAAGAACCTTCAGCGTCAAGCAAGAAATGCCTACGTCATCTCGTATACTAGCACAACTTAGTGATTTTGCATTGATTAACACACGGGGAAATTTCTAAACTATACAGGATAGCATAGAATACCAACAATCCTTACACATATATGGCACTTGACTCACCCAAGATGGTTCTATGCGACTCTCAAGTCAGGCAAGCATAGAAAGTTGAGAATTTTTAAGCAACAATGCACTAGGTGGCATACAAGTCAATCTACTAAAAAAAAGGCGTCAAAGAGTAGGCTACTTAATTTACTTGGGCTTTACAATTCACATCAAATATTCAGGAAGGCAGAGTTCATGCCATAACTTAACTTGCCAACACCAAAGATGTCACTAGGTACCTCCGAGCAGCTCATTTTTGTTCCTTATCCTACTCCTAAAGAAAAAAAAACACCCAGTTCAAGATACACCTTTGGAAAAGAATCGGTGCTGATACCCAATTTTTCCCTATAATATATTTTGAAACGCATATATATCTTTAAAACTATGCATTAGCATCAATGAGTATTTTCCCATAATATTTACATTTTAAAATTAATTTATCTCAATATTTTCTTCGTGTAAATAATTGTAAAATTGTATCACAAATGAATTTAGAACATGTCTTGATTTAATATTACTATTATGGTCCTATTGTGTCCACATTATTTCATAAATAATCAAATTGGCACCTTTTGTCTTTATTTGCAATAACTTTACAATTATAGGCCATGCGTACATTTTTGTATTATTTTACCAAAAATTAGTCCTTTGCATTTTTAAATACTAACTATTTTTGAAATATTTCTATGCATGAAATTTATTTTTATAATTAATAATTATTTTTACAAACTATTTTTAATCAATTGTTTGGGGTATTTCACAAATAGCCTCTTATATTTCAATTTTAGCCTAAAATCTACCAGCCTTAGGCCCAATTTCTTACCTGCCCGACCCAAACCACTTGGCCAATCCTGGCCGTCGATCATTTTTTATCAACAGTCCGGGACTCCCCTACCTTAATTAAACCTAAATATCCCCTCTAACCCTAATCATTTCCCACCATACCCCGACGTCACATGTTCCCTTATCTCTCAAATGATCTCTACCTAAACCCTAATCTTCAGGCACCGTCACGGACTTAGCCCTCCGTTCTATGATGTTTCTCTGTCATCCCAAGCCTATATTGGCCTCCTACTTGCTATGGTATCTCCATTTCTTGAATCCTTGAGGAGATTCTCAAGGGATCTAGGCGGTCCATTTACACCTTGGGGTTTTCTTTCCTATTTCAAGCCATTTGGCTCTACCTTCAGTAAGATCTTTCTCATTTTTTCCACGGATTCCTAGGTATATGCTCGTCTCTGTTGCCTTTCTGAAAACCCTAATTTTCATCCTTTGACCTTCTTAGATCTGTCCATATCTGAGATGAATCGAACCTATTTTACATATTTTCACAAAAGTCTTACGGTTTTTTCAATTGACTCTCCATTTTTCCTAAAACTGGGGTTTACTGAACTCACCTTCTCAAAGCTTCTCTAATTTTCCAGTGTTTAATCGTTGTTCTTACGTGTTACTAATTGTTTCATGTTGAGATTTCTTAGACCCTAGTTGATTTACGCTAAAGCCCTTAGTTTCTTATAGTTTGCTTTGACTCTGAGCCTGCCCGTGTTACTTGTTACATTGTTTTGTTTAATGTCTTGTAATTTTTCACCCTAGTTCGTATCTATAGGATTTTTGTTCGACTTCTCGACTGATTTCTGTGTGTTTATGAAATTGTATTTTAGTCAATTTGTCTATTTGTGGAAACTTATATTTTTCTCCCTTAAATCAGCACTATTTTGAATTTTTGATTCACTGATTTGCTCTGTTAAAAACTATGTGTTGATTCTTGATTATTTCCTTTATTTGCTACCTTATTTAGTTTTCTTACCTTATTCGATTAACTGTGATATTTACTGACTCTTCACTAATTATTTCCTTAATTTAATGACTGTTTATTTACCCCTAATTGCTCACTTAATTTTCTTTTCTTAAATGTTTCCTGCCCTTTCTCGTTGGGTAATAACCCTAATTACGGGAAAACTACACTAATTTGTGTGTAATTGATTATGTGGCTTCCTTAATTTCTGAATGATTGATCTCCTTTTCCTTATTTTTTTTGCTCTTAACAACTATATACTCTCCTCTATTCTGACTTCTAAGACACGAACATTGGTTCACAAAACACACTTTCACTTAAAAGCTCTTTGTTCTTCTCTATTACTTGCAATCTTTTCCGATTCAGCCGGCTGTAAGCCAAGGCTATCTATTGTACAACATCTGCTCTATAATCTCCTAACTGGTATGTTCTAATTCAATTTTGAAGTCTAAAACTCCATGTGTTTTATTGCAGTTTTAGTTCATTGATTGTGAGTTCCAATCTTGTTCCTATTTACTATCTTGTTTTCCCTTTATGTAACTAGCATGTCTAAACTACATTGCCTAATTACTATTTGACCTAGCATGTTTGAGTTTTATTCTGTAAGAATATGTGATTAGTATGTCTAATACACGATGATCTACCTACTGTTTATCTAGTATGCCTCAACATGTTTTGTTCTATATGTGTCAGCATGTCTATACCAGGAATACTTGCGTAGTGTTGTCTAGTCTGTACATTTGGATACCTGCTTATTCTACTTGGCTTATGAGATCATGCTAAATTGTCTAGTATCTCAAAATAACTCTGGTTGTGTGCTTAACTTGTCCAGTGTTAATGTGTTCTCCACATGGTCGTTCTGTGATCCTTGCTCTATGTCTCAATCACCAACCTTATAGCTAACCTATTAATTCTATAGAACCCTTGAGAATACTGTGCATCTTGTTGCTTATGTGCTCCACTATACACTGAGGTGTATTATATGTGTTTCATAACCCTTCTCTCCCTGTGTGGAATTTGTTTGCCAAGTGTTCTGAATCTAGTTGTTTTGTTATTTGTGTTGGCTGATTTCAAGAAATGTTTTAATACCTTTCTCAAACATGTTTAGTTTCAGAAAACCCTTTCACTCCCAGAGTCACTTATATACTATTTTCTTATCAAAAACTTCTCAAAGCTATGCCAAGCACTTTCACGTTACTTTTAAGTCAATAGGTTCTGCCCTTCCAGTATGTGTACTACCTTGGGATCCATCGTGAGATTCCTTTGAACTCTGGCACACTGGGGCTGGCCTTTCCATATTGCACGTATTTAGTACCTATTATGAATGGTCTGGGTTTGAATATCCCCATATGTCTATTTGCATATGATTCTTTTGCATATGATTGAATCATGTTTATTCCAATCAGTGTCTACTAAAGGTTTGAACGGCCCCACACATAGACATCATGTCTCTAAGTACAAGTTGATATAAAACACCTGTTATAACTTGGATCATCTAGATCAGCATGCTCATAGGTTAAATGATTTCCACTATTCAAACGGTTCCCGTAGTTGTAATTACGCATCGGCAAGCCTTAGGTGATTAATGTCCTTCTATAAAACTAGAAATTGCATTTCAATTGTGTATAAATTGATTAAGTCTCATAGGTTTAAAACCAGTAAGAAAACCGATTTGGACCCTGTCCTAGGATTCTTTCTAGAAATTATCTGAATCTGTGTTTTAGATATGTTGTTTATTTGCCTATATATATGCAGAGGTAAACATGAGCTTTTTAACTATTTTTCCCTATTTGCTTGTCCTACATGTTATTTGTTTGTCGCCTAGATTTTTACCTTTTAAAAACCTTATATTTGTGTAGAACTACCCAGATTTATAGGTCTTAAGTTCCTCCAGAACCATAAGGAAGGGATGGGTAACAGCACGCTTAGGGGTCGTTAACAAACTCTCTTATATAACCATTAAGGGTGGGGTAATGGGTAGTAAAAGGATATGATAACCTGCACGCTAATGTCACGTCTGGCCACTCTTGTTGAAGAGGATTACCGAGCATTGCACAGATTGATCCTGTAGGCTAATCAACCTAGGACTCCCCTTTTCCCAATTCCTATATGTGTTTAAATTTTCTAAAACTCCCCTTTCTTTACATATACATGTGTAAGCTGTCCAAACCTCTTTTACCTTCATTATCTGAACTTCCTTGATCATATATGCTTTTAGATGGGGAAAACTATTGTATTTCTAAATACGTGCTACTTGTTAATTGACTAATTCACATAGTTTAAGTTCGGCTGGGACCCACCGTTGTGGACAACAAGGGGTGCCTAACACCTTCCCCTTAAGGTTATTTCGAGCCCTTATCCTAATTTTTGGTAATGAAAACTAGTCACATGAGTTAATCACTCTAGATGTCCTGACGCACCATAACCCGTTAGGTGGCGAGTCTTCAAATACCCAATTACCAAAAATAAATGAGTTGTTCCCCCATGAATGTCGAAACACGGACTTCCGCAAAGGAAAAAGGGGGCACAACAACATGGTGACTCTGCTGGAGATATTTTTAGTCTCTTACCATAACGAACTTATTTTTGTGAATTAGTCTAAGCATGCTTTATCATGTGTAACCTTTCCCCTTTATCTGGATTTAACTACTTATTTATGATTTCTTCATTTTCCTGAAACTGACTTGTCTCTTTGTTTTCTTTTTCCGTAACCGCCTTTCAATTATTTAAATACTTCATTTATCATTTTTATTTACGTACAAATACTTGACAACGTGATATTTATTGTTGCATAAATCATGCTCAACATCATATTCCACTCGTGCATAATCAATCGTATAGAAACACTTGATGAGTGTTTGCGCTCCTCCTATATATCACCCTTTAAATTTGGAACGACGTATGGTAAAACTAGTCCATCAGTGGTGCGTTCGTCGGTTCCGTGCCTTTCCCCATCAAGTTGTCCGCTTAAGGGTTCCAGTCTAGAGCTCTATAGCAGCCTTACTCTAATTATTTGTACATGCATCATGGTCAAACCTAGCCGGGTTAATATGTTATCCTCTTGAAAACCCTTTCAGACAAACCTCGTCAAAAGTCCATTGGGTTTTCCATAAATCTCAAAGGATGTAATCATGATTGTGTGAATTAATTTAGAGAAATAAATGCCAATATGCTAATCATTACTGTATAAATAGACAAACCTGGAGGGGGATTCGGCCTAACTATCTCTTGTTTTGCAGAAAATTAGTCATGAAGTCCCTAGATTCGGTATGGTCTGTAGCATACCTCCACTTTTGATTGATTGGTGGAGGGACCTTCCCTCAAGTGACAAAAATCATGTGAAAAGAGTCTTAAGGGAATTTGACATCACTATTGGATCTTCAACCAAACAAGATGCTAATCGTGGCTGCCACTCTATTTTAGGGTAAGGAAACTGTTGTATTCCGTTTTGGGGGTATAGAAATGACTCCCCTCCTATAAGAAATTGGAGGATTTGCTGCGTGGCCTTGGGATAGCCCTGATCTCCTAACAGCTGAAAATCGCACCACTAGAGGGTTCGTTAAGATGATGGGGCTGAAGAAAAATGATGATTTGGAGTGCCTAAAAAACACCTATGTACCTTTTGAGTTCCTTTATGAAATATATGGTCACAACAGCTCTTACCGTATTTTTGATAATTAGTTCTCAATCACCTCCTTGGGCTAGGTTCATCGTAGGGTGTTTGTGTTCATTGTGTGTTTTCTTGGGCATGCTGGTATTCCCAATCGAAGGGGATATAATCCATACTACGCTGGCCATGATGGCCAAAACTGTGATAGACGGGATCGAGGGGCAGACATACACTATTGTCCCTATGATCATTGCGTATATATACCGGGCCGTAGAATGATGTCAAAAGGGGTGCAAATTCATTGAGGGTTGCAACTTGCTATTACAAGTCTGGCTGTTAGAACATCTCCAAAGGGGCCAATACCGCCAAGAGTTTCCATGAAGACCGTAGAATGACCACATAGCCTTCTATCACCCTAAGAGAATGACTTACATTCCGAACATGTTTGCTCAACCTAAGGATGCTAAAGAATGGGTGCAATTTTTCAACAAGTTAACTGAGGAACTAGTTTAGTGGATTTTCGAGTGGTTCCCCACCAACGAGTTCATCATCAGATCCAGAGACATCCCACATTTGGTGTTGATTAGATTAAGAGGGACATATCTTTATGCTCCCCTCAGGGTTATGAGTTAGGTAGGCAGGAGACAGTCCGTACCAGGGTCGCTAACATGAGTCATTTCAGAGACGATTCAAGGGTGACGATTTGAAGCACAACATATGTGGACTTGAAGATTATTGTGGAGAAGGATACCATCGAGCCGGACCGATATCATGCAAGCCACTTATTCTTTTACTCTTCATGGTTGGATTATAATCTATCAAGAGTCTTTGAGCCAAGGGTTGGTCCAGCAAATAGGGTCATAGATGAGTTTGACGAAGCAGAGGTGAAGTACAACAAGCTGCAGAAAAGAGTTCGAGAATCTGAAGCTAAGCATATGGCGCAACATAAGGCCGATATGGAAATGATTAACGAGTGGAAAGAAAGAGTTGTTAAATCCAGCAAAGGCTGGAATATCTGGAGTGCAGTTTGATGGAATTGGAGGGGAAGATAAGAAAGAGGCTCACCGACTGTCAGAACGCTGAAGAAAATAAAGGAGGGCATTTGGCAAGGGCATTCCTACTATTGAACCTACGCGAGCTCGGAGAGTTGATCGACCACAACATTCGGTCTGGAGAGGGTCCTTCTGGGACCAAGTAGATTAGATTTACTTACTTTTCCATTAAATGTAATAAGGCCAAGTGCCATTATCAACATTAGCTTATTTAGTGTCGTTTTGGGCGTTTATTTTTATATTAATGAAATGAGGCAATTATTGGCACTGAATTTCTCCAAATTTATTTGTCGCTAGGCTTACCTCAGGCACAACGAGGCTCACAAATTAGTACTAAAATTTACATTCCTGCAATATATGTTTAAATACTGCAAACATTTCAGAACCCTTACTGACTCGTTTACCTTTTATTTTTCTTTATTCTTTATTCCCATCCCCTAAGGTTGGTTCGCACATACTGGCATCATAAACGTATCACACCAGATCTAAAGGCCCTCCACCTCCTCCTACTCCAAGTAATACAAAAAGTAAAGGGAAAGCAAATATGGACGACCTAAGTGGTATTCGAAAGGAAAATGAAAAAAAATGCAGAAACTTCAGATGGTCGGAGTACTTCGCCACCAAATGATTTAGTTTTGAGGTTAGAACAAAAGATACTGGAGCTGCAGGGAGAGCTTGAGCAGGTCCGCAAGTTGGCAAACCTATCCCTCAACCTGAATGTACCCGATGTCAACTAACAAAATACTAAAAACCCAGAACTTCCCCAAAACGCACCAAACCAGTATCCACAAAACCATCTTGCACAGTATCAATATGCAACCCCACCTCAAAATCTTAATCCCTTACCGATACCAACTCCTCCACAACACCATCATCAACCAATCCAGTACCCACCAACCGCTACTTATCACATTCTCCAAAATACACCATAACCCATTCCCGATCCTTAAAACTCAATCAATGACCATCACTACACCTAAGTACCTGGCACTCACCAAAACAACCCTATATATGTGGAAACCGTACTTCGCTCTACTCAACCGACTTCCTATACACTAGAATCCACCGAGAAGGACCTGCTCATCAAGAACATGGTTGAGGAACTCAAGAAATTGACAAGTCAGGTTCAGGGTGTCGAAGGCGGCAAAGGGATAGAAGGTTTGAACTATGAGGACCTATGCATACAGCCAGATGTAGAACTGCTAGAGGGGTAGAAACCTACCAAGTTCGATATGTTTGACGGTACAGGTGATCCCAGGTTCCATCTGAGGACCTATAGTGACAGCTTGTAGGGCTCAAAAAAGATGAAAAGATCCGGATGAAACTCTTTATGAGGAGTCATACAGGAGATGCTTTGTCTTGGTACATCATCCAGGATCCAAAGAAATGGTCCAACTGGGTGAGTATGGCATCAGATTGCATGGACCGATTCAGGTTCAATACAAAAATACACCAGATGTTTTCTACATTTAGAACCTCAAAAAGAAACCCATTGAGACTTTTTGCGAGTATGCTACTCGATGGAGGTCGGAAGCTGCCAAGGTCAGACCATCTTTAGACGAGAAACAGATGAACAAGTTTTTCCTTAGAGCATAGGATCCTCAATATTATGAATGATTGATGGTTATTGAAAACCGTAAATTCTCTGATATTATCAAACTTGGGGAAAGGATCGAAGAAGGAATCAAAATCGGGATGATAACAAACTTTGAGGCATTACAGGCCACAAACAAGGCATTACAATCAGGCGGCATACCAAAGAAGAAAGATGTTGGGGTGATAATGGTGGCTAAAGGCCCAAAATCTCCACTCACATATAAAACACCTCCACCCATATATCAAACACCCCTACCCACATGCCAAGCACCACCATTGCCTATCAACCCTCATCTCCTAGATATTCCCAACAGACCACTGTCTATAATATGTATAATTCCCAAACATCTCATTTCTACTCACCTCTAACTCGCCAAAAATATCGAAGACGACGACCCAATTTTAATCGCAAGCCAACCACATAATACACCATTATTGCTGAACCCATCAATCGGTTGTATAAAAGGTTGAAAGCCACCGGTTACGTCACCCATGTTCCCGCTGTGGCATTAGAGAATCCATCCCAATGGGTCAATCCAAACAAAACATGTGCAAACCATTCTAGTATGAAAGGGCACACTAGGGATGAATGCCAAACACTAAAAGATAAGATCCAGGCATTAATTGACAACAAGTCCATACAGGCGAAAGAAGTTGCACCCAATATTTCTAACAACCCTCTCCCTGATAATAGGGGTGGTGGGATACACGTGATAGAGATGGACGAGGAATGGGATCCTGAGGGGTCAATTGGGATTATTCGAGAAGGCGATGACTTTAAACCCACAGTCACACTTACTCATATCATAGTACAAACTTAGTCACCGATCGAAGTTAAGGTAAATGCATCGGTTCCATTTGAGGTGGAGATAGCTCCTCCTGCGGCCACCCCTGTTCCATTCGAAGTGGAAGGGGCCGGACCTTTCACGGTTACAGTATCAACCACACGTCCTTTCAATTAAAAAGAAATACCCTTGGATTACGTTACCAAAGCTCGATGAAAAGGAAAGGCAAAGATAGAGGAATCAGATGTTGCACAAGGAATTACTAGGACGTGAAGAATCTATACACCCCAAAACTTGGAAGGATCAAGTAGTAAGGATGCCACTACTAAGCAGCCTGTCATTGAAACAGGACCAGATGACCTTTGGAGGAAAGTACAAGCAAGGGAATATTCTGTTCATCGATCATTTAGACAAAACCCCAGCACAGATATCCATCCTGTCACTGTTGCAAAATTCAAAGGCGCACAAGAATGCTTTGATGAAGGTGTTGAGTAAAGCATATGTACCCAACAATATCACCGGGGGAGAGATGGCCAACATGGTAGGGTAGGTGCTGGAAAGTCATAAAATAATCTTCCACAAGGATGAACTACCACCTGAAGGATTGAATCACACCGAGCATTACATATCATGGTGTAATTTGAAGAAAAATTCATTGCCAGGGTCTTGATTTATGGGGGATAAAACCTCAACATTTGTCCGTTGGATTCTTTGAAAAGATTTGGCAAAGGTTTTCATGAAATATGGGAAGGAAGCATGAACGTGAAAGCCTTTGATGTGTCTCAAAGGGCCACAATGGGGAGATTAACCTTTGCCTGCAGATGGGGAAAACTTTATTCGACGTTGAATTCCAGGTGCTCGACATATTAGCCTCATACAATCTTCTGTTAGGCAGACCATGATACATGCCGATGGGGCTGTGGCTTCCACACTACATCAAGCCGTGAAATTTGAATGGAACCATCAGGAGGTGATCATTCACGGAGATGGGAGTGACCCCATTTACACTAGTCAAACAATCTCCGTTATCGAGAACATAAGAAGGCAAGGAGGGGAAACCTATCATCATATCGAACGTGTCAATGCTGTTGAGAAATATAAATGGTGAATTAACAAAGTACAAATAATACTAGCATGGTGTGGGTATGAATCCGGCAAGGGTCTTGGCAAGAATTTCCAAGGCATCACCAAACCGGTACAGTTGAAACGTCATGGTACTACATTCGAAATCGGATACCAGTATACATGGTAAGAGTATAATGATTGGTTGCCACCATGACGTGGACCTTATTACCCTAGATCAGGCTTTTTACCAATCTGATACAAAATGGGGAACTGCAGTAGAAGAAGCATTAGCCGGGCTAAGGAATCTGGTCTTGGAGGACGAATACATGAATTGTAGTGCAATAATTTAGGAGGAGGAGGAGGAGGAGGAGGAAGAAGGCTTCACTATTCAGACTGTGGAGAAGGGAGTTGTTCTCAAGAACTGGACTTCCATATCCGAGTCCCTAGGCAGCTTGGCAGATTTTATTTCTGTAGCCATTCTAGGCATCTAAGATTTTTAGTAATTTTGTTTTAAAGACTTACTTGTTTCAAAATAAATGCTCGGTTCAACGAGCCGTACTTGTTCAGATGTTTTTCAGTTTTAATCAAATGCATTGCTCTTTATTATTCATTATTATATTCTACACTTTTTCTTTCTACAACATTATTATTTCTTTTCTTGATGAACCGGTGACTGTGACATGTAATGAGGCAGCACAATATGAGGATAGTGATTCAGATAAGCAAGATAAAATACATGATGAAGTTGTTAGGGGGGTTGAAAACTTTGAGAATAAGCCTAAGTCCAACCTGAACGAAACAGAAGCAGTAAACTTGGGGGACACCGAGACTGTTAAGGAGACTCGCATCAGCATTCACTTGTCACTAATAGACAAAGAGGATAACATTCATTTCTTAAAGTAGTATAAGGACATTTTTGCATGTTCGTATGATGACATGACCGGTTTGAGAACGTCCATAGTGGCTCACAAATTGCCTACTAATCCCATGTGTCCGCCAGTGAAGTAGAAACTCAGAAAATTTAAACCAGACATGAGCTTGAAAATCAAGGAGGAAGTTAATAAGTAAATCAAAGCCAAAGTCCTTAGGGTGGTTGAATACCCGATCTGGTTAGCCAACATTGTACTAGTTCTGAAGAAAGATGGGAAACTCCCAGTATACATTGACTATCGAGATTTAATAGAGCAAGTCCAAAGGACGACTTTCCATTGCCAAATATACACATCCTGATTGACAATTTCACCAAGCATGAACTCTAATCCTTTGTAGATTGCTTTGTGAGTTATCACCAGATCTGGATGGATGAAGAAGATGCAGAGAAAATAACTTTTATTACACCATGGGGGTTATAATGCTACGAGATGATTCCATTTGGTCTAAAAAATGCTGGGGCTACTTACATGAGAGCCATGATAACCATCTTCCATAATATGGTACACAAAGAAATATAGGTGTATGTGGACGACGTCATTATCAAATCTAAGAGGGCCGCATATCACATAGCAGACTTGAGAAAGTTCTTTGATAGGTTAAGGAGGTACAACTTAAAAATGAACCCCGAAAGTGTGCATTCGGTGTTCCCACAGGAAATTTACTGGGATTCATTATCAGTCACCGAGGAATCGAGCTAGACCCGTCTAAAGTTAAGGCTATTTAGGAGTTACCATCGCCTAGGAGCAAAAAGGACTTGATGAGCTTCCTAGGACGTCTCAACTATATCAGTCGCTTCACAGAACAGTCCACAGTCATATGTGAACCATCTTGAAGATGCTAAGGAAAGATACCGAGACAAGCTGGACCAAGGATTTTTAGAAAGCTTTGGACAAAATCAAGAAGTACATATCCATACCACCAACCTTGGTCCTTCTAGATCTAGGACAACCTTTGCTACTCTATATATCTGTATTGGATGGAGCCTTCGGATGTGTTCTGGGACAACATGACGAGATAGGGAGAAAGGAGCAATTGATATACTATATAAGAAATTCATACCTTACGACGCACGATACTCTCTGTTGGAACGCACTTGCTATGCTTTGACCTGGACAGCCTAGAAGTTGAAGCATTACTTCTGTCCCTATACCACTTACCTCATATCCAGGATGGACCCCCTGAATTACATATTTGAGAAACCCATGCCAACTGGGAAGTTAGCCAAGTGGCAGATACTGTTAAGTGAGTTTGATATCGTCTATGTAACTCAAAAGGCGGTCAAAGGACAAACATTGGTAGACCACCTGGATGAAAATCCTATAAAAGGAGAATACGAACCCTTGAAAACATATTCTCCTAACAATGAGGTGTCAGTTGTAAGAGAGGACATTACCGAAGCATACGACGGTTGGAGGACGTTGTTCGATGGAGCTACAAATTTCAAAGGAGTGAGCATTGGAGCGGTTTTGGTATCAGAAACAAGTCAACATTATCCGATATCTGCTAAAATCAGATTTCCCTACACCAACAACATGGCAGCGTATGAAGCCTACATTCTAGGACTCAACATGGCGATCGACATGAATACTCAGGAGCTGCTAGTAATTGGTGATTTAGATTTGCTTGTGCACCAGGTACAAGGAGAGTGGACCACCGTGAATTTTAAGATATTTACATATCTGCACCACTTACAGGAATTGAGAAAAAGGCTTACGAAGATAGAGTTTCAACATATTCCCAGAATTTAGAATGAGTTTGCCGATGCTTTGGCCACTTTGTCATCCATGATACAACATCCAGATAAGAATTTCATTGATCCCACCCCAGGTAGAATCCATAATCAACCGACTTACTATGCTACGTCGAGGAAGAGATAGACGAAAAACCTTGGTTCCATAATATCAAGGAGTATTTGGCAAAAGAAGAATACCTGGAGCATGCAAACCACACTAAAAAATGCACACTTTGGAGATTGTCCAATGACTTTTCCACAGCGGAGGAAACTTTTAAAGAAGAACTCTATTGGGATTGCTAAGATGTGTCGACGTAAAGGAGGCTTCTAAACTACTTGAGGATATACAAGCAGGGACCTGCGGCCCACATATGAGTGGTTTTGTCTTGGCCAAGAAGATACTTAGGCCAGTTAATTTTCGATGACCACGGAGATAGATTACGTCCAGTATGTCTGCAAATGCTACCAATGTCAAGTGCATGCCGATATGATAAAAGTGCCGCCAAATGAGCTCAATGCAACAAGCTCAGCTTGGCCATTCGCCACTTGGGGAATTGATGTCATCGACTCTATTGAGCCCACTGCTTCAAATTGGCCCTGGTTTATCCTAGTAGCCATTGACTACTTTAGAAAATGGGTAGAGGTTGCATCCTACAAAGCCGTGACCAAGAAAGTCGTCGCAGACTTTGTCAAGGATCGTATTTTTTGCCAATTCAAAGTTCCCGAGTCTATTATCACTGATAATGCCACCAATCTCAATAGTGATCTGATGAAATCCATGTGTAAAACTTTCAAAATCAAGCACAAGAACTCCATATCATACAGACCTCAGATGAACGAAGCCATAGAAGTCGCGCGAACAAAATCATCAAGAAGGTACTAAGAAAGATGGTAGAAAACTACAAGCAATGGCACGAGAAGCTACCCTCTGCTTTATTGGGATACCGCACTATAGTTCGTACGTCAACCGGAACAACTCCCTACATACTGGTTTATGGTACCGAAGTTGTCATCCTAGTCGAGGTAGAGGTTCCTTCTTTAAGAATCATATATGAAGTCAAACTTAGCGGTGCAGAATGGATAAGGAAATGCTACACACAATTGGCCCGTACAGATGGAAAAAGAATGAACACAGTATGTCACAATCAACTTTATCAGAACAGAATGTCCAAAGTTTTCAATAGAAGAGTCAAACTATGGAAATTTGCACCAGGACAGCTGGTGCTGAAGAAGATCTTCATACACGAAGATGAAGCCAAAGGGCAATTCTCTCCCAACTAGCAAGGTCCTTACATGATTCACATGGTACTAGGAGGAGGAGCACTCATACTTACAGAAATGGATGGGGAAATTTGACCAAAACCAATCAATTCAGATGCAGTCAAAAGATATTATGCTTTGATGTTTCACATTCACATGATGTAATTGAACTACGCTTGACCTGATTCCCGTTTAAGATGGGATACGTAGGCAGCCATGTGGGTTCGGTCATATCATAATAAAATTTCCATTTCTCCCCCAAGACCAGAAACTGGGGTAGAATTTTTAGGAGGACCCTTAAAATTCCGAAGCAAGTCCAGCTGATGCCAACATATGCCAAACGGTCACAAATTCGGTTAAGAAACTGGGGTAGGATTTTGAGAAGGATTCTCAAAATTCTGAAGAAGGTTCAACAAGTTTCGTTACTTTCAACAACCGAAGGATCATCTACCAACATGGGGTAGAATTTTAAGGAGGACCCTCAAAATTCTAACAAGAGAGAGCTGCAATGTCTCTAGAATGTGTTACAGTCACTAGTCCATCTAAAATTACTTGATATTTCAATATGTTTCTAAAATGAATCTATTTTTATCAATAATTGCATGTTTTTGAAAACTCTATTTCCATGCCAGTCAGGTGTTACCCAGGAAAACTCAAACAAGGCCTCCGGAACGGAGCATAGCAAGGCTAGCAAACAAAGGCACGAACCAACCTCCCCTTACGAAACATAATATTTTTCTTCGAGCGCAGGAACATCTAACGTAGTGATAGCATTTGCATACATATATACACAAAGCAAAATCACTATCAAACTGGACACCAGACACTGAACGTATCCCCAGCTAAGAAACATTCTACCCTTATTTGCTATTTGTTCTTTGTGTGGGACTAAGCCATATCCCGCATCTTGCATGAGGCTAATCCTTGCCTCCATATTTGCATGAGGCTAATCCCTACCTCCATATTCACATGAGGCTAATTCTTACCTCCATATTTGCATGAGGCTAATCCCTGCCTCCATATTTGCATGAGGCTAATCCTTGCCTCCACATTTGCATGAGGCTAATCCTTGCCTCAAAATTTGTATGAGGCTAATCCCTGCCTCCATATTTGCATGAGGCTAATCCTTGCCTCCACATTTGCATGAGGCTAATCCTTTCCTCCATAACTAAATGAGGCTAATCCTTTCCTCCATAACTAAATGAGGCTAATCACTGCCTCCATATTTTTATGAAGCTAATCCATGCCTCCATGTTTTCATGAGGCTAATCATTGCCTCCACATTTGTATGAGGCTAATCACAGTTTTCCATTTGCATGGGACTAAACCCTTTCCCGCATCTTGCATGAGGCTAATCCCAGCCTCCATATTTGCATGAGGCTAATCCCTGCCTCCATATTTGCACAAGGATAAGAACTTCCTTCCATTTGTATGGGACTAATCCCTATCTCGCATCCTCTTTGAGGCAAATCCCTGCCTCTATATTTGCATGAGGCTAATCCCTGCCTCCATATTTGCATAAGGTTAAGCACTGCCTTCCACTTGCATGTGACTAAGACCTGTCCCGCATCTTACATGAGGATAATCTCTGCCTCCATATTTGCATAAGGCTAAGCACTACCTTCTATTTGTGTGGGACTAAGCATTGTCCCTCTTTGCATGAATGTTGCTCTATTCCAGCACTATCTATTTGCTCTTTTTTCGGGCTAAGGTTTGACCTCCATTTTACAAGACTAAGCCTTTTCTTGTCAACATTTTATTATTTCTCATAGGCTAAAATATCGCCAATATGTCCAAATGTGTCATAGTCTAAAGGCATCATCCTCATAGCCAAAAGACACCATGCCATGGCCTGAGGATCTATCAAATTTGCATATCATTATTCAAAGCCTTCATGGTTCGTAGGCACCATCTTTATGGCCGGAGAACATCATTTCATGGCCTGCGAATCCCTCACCAAACAATTCATGGCTCAGGACATCATGGTCTAAAGACGTCATCATCAACCGTTCGAAGACAACTTTCATGGTCCAAAAGGGAACCTGTATCATGTTTAAATTTTCGCACAAATACATGTTCATAGCATCTCTTTATCTACAGGTGACCAGTAAGCAACCTCTATCCAAGCATGACCAACCTCTCTCTAGTTCCTTCAACTATCTCAAACTTTACCATTCACCATAACTATTCTTTCAGCTATCCCGAAATCTCGTGTCCATTCTTGTAATGACATCATCATTATATTTCGCTGATGGATCTAGAACTACACATGACCTGATTCCTGTAAAACTAGAGATATGTAGGAACCTCAAATACCAGAGTCTGGACTTTATCTTTCGAAAAACCTCATTCGGTCAAAATTGGCCATCATTTCTTTAGTCGAAAAGCTCTTTCATCCTTCTCCGGTAAAGAGGGGCAGCTGTTGATACCCAATTTTCCCTATCATATTTTTGGAAATGCATACATACCTTTAAAACTATGTATTAGCATCAATGGGTATTTTCCCATAATTCTTACATTTTAAAATTAATTTGTCTTAATATTTTCTTCATATAAATAATTGTAAAATTGCATCACAAATGAATTTAGAACATGTCTTGATTTAATATTACTATTAAGTCCAAATTATTCTATAAATAACCATACTGGCACTTTTTGTCTATAAATGCAATAACTTTGCAATTATAGCCCATGTATATATTTTTGTATTATTTTACCAAAAATTAGTCCATTGCTTTTTCAAATACTAAATAACTATTTTTAAAATATTTCTAAGCATGAAATTTATTTTTAGAATTAATAATGATTTTTACAAATTATTTTTAATCAATTTCTTGGGGTATTTAACAAATAGCCTCTAATAATTCAATTTTAGCCTTAAATTTACCAACTCAATACCCCTTATAAAATTAGCCAAGTCTTAGGCCCAATTCCCTATCTGCCCGACCCAAAACCCTTGGCCAATACTGGCCGTTGATCATTTTTGATCAAAGGTCAAGGACTCTCCTACCATAATTAAACCTAAAGACCCCCCAACCCAAATCATTTCCCACCATACCTTGCCGTCACATGTTCTCTTCTGTCTCAAACGCTGTCTACCTAAACCCTAATCTTCAGGCACCGTCACCAACCTAGCTCTCCGTTCTACGATGTTTCTCTATCATCTCAGGCCTATTTTGTGCTCCTACTTGCTATGGTATCTCCATTTCTTGGATCCTTGAGGAGATTCTCAAGATATCTATGCGGTCTGTTTACACCTTGAGTAAGATCGTTCTCATTTTTTCCATGCGTTCCTAAGTCTGTGCTTGTCTTTGTTGCCTTTCTGAAAACCCTAATTTTTATCCTTTGACCTTCTCAGATCTTTCCATATCTGAGATGAATCGAACCTATTTCACATATTTTCACAAAAGTATTATGGTTTATTCAATTTATTCTATGTTTTTGCTAAAACTAGGGTTCACTGAACTCACTTTCTCAAAGCTTTTCTGATTTTCGAGTGTTTAATCGTCGTTCTTGAGTGTTACTGCTTGATTAATGTTGATATTTCTTAGACCCTAGTTGATTTACACTAAATCCCTAAGTTTCTTATAGTTTGCTTTGACTCTAAGCCTGCATGTATTACTTGTTACGTTGTTTTATTTAATATCTTGTAATTTTTCATCCTAGTTCATATCTATATGGTTTCTGGTTCGACTTCTTGATTTATTTATGTGTGTTTCTGAAATTGTATTTTAGTACTGTTTTAAATTTTTGATTCACTGATTGGCTCTGTTAAAGACTATGTGTCGATTCTTGATTATTTCCTTTAATTGAGTCCTTATTTTTTTTCTTACCTTATTCGATTAACTATGATATTTATTAATTATTCACTAATTATTTCCTTAATTGAACGCTTGCCTATTTACCCCTAATTGTTAACTTGATTTTCTTTCCTTAAATGTTTCCTGCCCTTTACTGTTGGGTAATTACCTTTAATTAAGGGAAAACTGCACTAATATATGTGTAATTGATTATGTAGCTTCCTTAATTGATGAATGATTGATCTCCTTTACCTTATTATTTTTGCTCTTAACTACAATATATACTCTCATCTATTCTCACTTCTAAGACACAAACATTGGTTCACAAAACACACTTTCACTTAAAAGCTCTCTATTCTTCTCTATTATTTGCAATCTTCATTGATCTAGCCGGCTGTAAGCCAAAACTAGTTATTGCATAACATCTGCTCTATACTCTGTGTATTCTATCCTAACTGGTATGTCCTAATTAAATTTCGAAGTCTAAAACACTATGTGTTTCATTGATGTTTTACTTCATTGATTATGAGTTCCAATCCTGCTCCTATTTACTATCTTGTTTGCCCAATATATAACTAGCATGTCTAAACTACATTGCCTAATTACTATTTCACCTAGCATGTTTGAGTTTTATTCTGTAAGAATATATGATTAGTATGTCTAATCCACGATGATATGCCTACTTCTTTATCTAGTATGCCTCAACATGTTTTGTTCTACATGTGTCGGCATGTCTATACCAAGAATACTTGCGTAGTGTTGTCTAGTATGTTCATTTGGATCCCTATTTATTCTACTTGGCTGATGAGATCATGCTAAATTGTCTAGTATCTCAAAGTAACTTTGGTTGTGTTCTTAACCTGTCCAGTGTTAATGTGTTCTCCACATGGCTATTTTGTGATCCTTGTTCTATATCTCAATCACCTACCTTATATCTAACTTATTAATTGTGTAGAACCCTTAAGAATCATGTGCATCTTGTTGCTTATGTGCTCCACTATATACTGAGGTGTATTCTATGTGTGTCCCAACCCTCTCTCCCTATTTTTAATTTGTTTGCCAAGTGTTCTGAATCTAGTTCTTGTGTGATTTGTGTTGGCTGATTTCAAAAAGTGTTTTAATACCTTTCTCAAACATGTTTAGTTTCAGAAAACCTTTTCACTCCAAGAGTCACTTCTATACTGTTTTCTTATCAAAAACTTCTCAAAACTATGTCAAGCACTTTTACTTTACTCTTAAGTCAATAGGTTCTGCCCCTCCAATATGTGTACTGCCTTGGGATCTCCTTGAGATTCCTTTGAACTCTGGAACACTGGGCTGGCCCTTCCTCACTGCACATATTTAGTCCCTATTATGAAAGGTCTAGGTGTTAGCACTGCCCGGGATCATTGATGTCCTTAGGGAACTTTGACACACGTGGACACCAAAATTGGCTATGAAATCCTTAGAATTTGAGATCATACTGAAGGCCTGGTACTCACAGGTTTGCTTTGGGCCTACTTCAAGCTCCCTATAGTTTAATTTATATTTTATTTATGTAACTCACTTAGTCATTGGTCTGCAATAATTATTTATAAATATATATTGGCGTAATTAGTGAAACGGGAGGGTAGTTGTATGATACTGTGGGTAAACTTCGGTAGAAAACATGCTATATGTTTTATATCCTGTAAATCTGTATTAGAATCCATGTTCTAGGATGGATGTGTTCATTTGTATTTAAACCATGACAATCTTGTGCATTAGATAACCTGATTTTAGGACCTTCACGTTTATGGCTTCAGCATACTACATGCCATATATCACTATTCCAGCTTTGATTTTGCATAAGTACTTTCAATTAGAGATCCTTCTATTACGTTAATAATTTTGCCTTAATAAAATAGTCATCTCCCGTATGCATTAGATACCATGTTTTATAGGAACTCTATTTGCATATGTTCGAATCATGTTATTCCAATCACTGTCTACTAAAGGTTTAAACAGTCTCACACGTAGACATCATGTCTCTGAATACAAGTTGATATAAAACACATGCTATAACATGTATCATCTAGATCGACATGCTCATAGGTTAAATGATTTCCACTATTCAAACAGTTCCTGTAATTGTAATTATGCCTATGCAAGCCTTAGGTGATTAATGTCCTTATATAAAACTAGAAACTATGTTTCAATTGTGTATAAACTATTTAAGTCTCACAGGTTTAAAACTAGTAAGCAAACCGATTTGGACCCTGCCGTTGAGTTTAGAAATATTGTTGCAAGATCTATGTATTAATGTTCAGCTAGATACCCTGTCCTAGGATTCTTTCTAGAAATTATCTGAATCTGTGTTTTAGACATGTTGTTTATTAGCCTATGTACATGCAGAGGTAAACATGAGCCTTTTAAATGCTTTTTCCCTATTTGCTTGTCCTACATGTTACTTGTTTGTTGCCTAGATTTTCACCTTTTAAATACCTTTGGTTTTTCTAGAACTATCCAGATTTAGAGGTCCTAACTTCCTCCAGGACCATTAATCAAACTCGCTTATATAACCATTAAGGGTGGGATAATGGGTACTAAAAGGATATGATGACCTGCATGATAATATCACGTGTAGCCCCTCTAGTTGAGGAGGATTACCGGGCATTGCATAGATTGATCCTGTAGGCTAATCAACCTAGGAATACCTTTTTCCCAATTCCTATATGTGTTTAAATTATCTAAAACTCCCCTTTCTTTACATATACATGTGTAAGCCATCCAAACCTCTTTTAATTTCATTATCTGAACTTCCTTGATCATATATGGATTTAGATGGGGAAAACTACTTTATTTGCAAATACGTGCTACTTGTTAATTGACTAATTCACATAGTTTAAGTTCGGTCAGGATCCACCATTGTGGACCGCGAGTGGTGTCTAACACCTTCTCCTCAAGGTTATTTCGAGCCCTTACCCTAATCTCTGGTAATGCAAATTAGTCACATGACTTAATCACTTTAGGTGCCCTAACGCACCATAACTCGTTAGGTGGCAACTCTTCAAATATCCAATTCCCAAAAGGAAATGAGTTGTTCCCCCATAAATGTCGAAACCCGGACTTCCGCGAAGGAAAAAGGGGGCGCGACAACTGACTTCCAAAGAAATACCAAGGGATACTACCTAACTATCCTAAAAAAATCGTATTTTTAATTGAACTTTAATCCCTCAGGAAGATTGTCCAACAGATCCATCATCGGGAATAGTCCGAGATTTTTTGATTTTTTTAATAATATATCTAATTAGACCATGTTAGTCGTAAACTAAGCTAAAAG
The DNA here is from genome assembly GCA_026770625.1 of Nicotiana glauca. NCBI lineage: Eukaryota > Viridiplantae > Streptophyta > Magnoliopsida > Solanales > Solanaceae > Nicotiana > Nicotiana glauca. Next base: position 27,327 of record MU715611.1, on the reverse strand, counting down.
GTGATAGAAAAAACAATACACTAAATCACTTCTGGACGGGGCTCAAGTCATTGATTTTGGACGGGGCTCACCCATTTGCTATCAGAGATTAGAAATACAATACCTGCATCAATCCACTTAATCACTTCTTTTCTTACCACCTCTTTCATGATTGGATTTAGGCGGCGTTGTTGCTCTACACTTGGATTGTGTCCGTCCTCCATGAGGATTTTATGCATGCAGAAAGCTGGACTAATGCCTCTAATGTCGGACATCGTCCACGTAATTTCTCGCTTGTGCTCACGTAGCACTCTCAACAGCTTTTCATCCTGCAATTTAGACAAGTCAGAAGAAACAATAACAAGTAATGTGTCACAACCACCCAAATAAGCATATTGAAGGTGAGGGGCAGAGGTTTAAGATCCAATTTTGTAGCTTCTCAATCGATGGCTTTGGAGGAGGCACACTTGGCCTATTTAGGGGCTCAAAGGGACGTATTCACTGCATGTAAGTACATGATGAATCTACGATATGCACAGTCTCCTCAACCTCACCATCAATCTCCAAGCTATCGGAAAACATGAGTGCTTTCTCTAAAGAATTTGCTAGATATACACTCGTGTCAAGAAGTTTCTCATACACTTCAACAACAGATATGATCGAGAGCTCCTCATAGTGGTGGGGAAGTTGGATTGCTTTGTGTACATTAAAGACTGCTTCCTCGTCATCCACCCTCAAAATCATTTTCCCCCCTCTCACATTAACAATTGCATCACCAGTATCCAAGAGAGGTCGTCTTAATATGACTGGGATCAGTTTATCAGCCTCAGAATCTAGGATAATGATGTCCTCAAGGAAGATGAATATTCCAATTTGCAGCAACACATCTTCAATCACTCCCTCAGGGTATGCTATGAACCTATCAGCTAACTGCAATATCGCAGTAGTTGGTCTTGGAGCTCCCAGACCAAATTGCTTGAACAAGGACAAGGGCATCAGATTTATGCTTTCCCCCAAATCACAAATATCACGACCCACATCAATATTACCAATTCGCACAGGGATGGTGAAGCTACCGGGATCCTTAATTTTTTAGGAAACTTCTTTCGGATCCTTGAAGTGCACTCCTCAGTAAGTGCAACTGTCTCGAATTCAGCCAATCTCCTCATGTGATCCACTAAATCTTTTATATATTTAGCATACTTTGGAATTTCACAATGTACATCCACCACCTGGAATATTCAATTAAACCTAGCTCAACAACAAAGAAATTTGTTGAACATGCGATCATCACTCTTCTTCTGCAATCTCTAGGGGAAAGCTGGTGGTGGCCTTGCAGTTTCCACAAGCTATGAACTTGCTTCATCTTTCTTTGACTCGTGTGTTTCTTTAGGAATCAACTCCCCTTTAGGTATAGGCTTGTCCTTTCTCTTCTTTGGAACTTCATCTAGTTCCCTCCTGTTTCTAAGTGTAATTGTATTAACTTGAGGGCTCTTCTATATCTCACCGGGGAGAGCGCCTGTGGGTCTAGTAATTTGATTTGCTGCTAACTACCCATTTGCCTCTCAAGATTTTTGAAATCGGTGCTGAGCTGTTGATTTTCAAGCAACAACTTCTTCAACAAATCATTTGTACTCTCTCCATTTGTTGCGGTAGCTTCTAAGGTTGATTGAAATTTCCTTGGGGCATATAATGATTCTGAGTCAATTGATTTCCACCCCATGAGAATTTGGGATGATTATTCCAATTTGGATTGTAAGTGTTCCCATATTGTGCATGATGATGCATTGGACCTCTTCTCTATTGCCCCGCATAGTACATAGATTCAGGATTCGAGGGGCACATGTCACTCATGTGACTGTCACCACATAGTTCACAACAAATAGACATCTATTGTACATGTTGCATTTGTTGTGTTTGTTGAATTGTGATTCTATTCATCTTATCTGCCAATTTTGCTATATCGACTCTCATGGCTGAGAGGTCATCAAGTCCAATGAACCTGACTTCTTTCTGTTTAATTGCTCTTCGTGAGTCCCCATTTCCTTGCCAGTTATGATCACTAACCGTGATGTTATTTGGCAAGAGTTGGATATCACTATATGGTCTTTCCATGCAACTACCCGTACAAGCTAAATCAAGATTCATCTTTGATGCCTCATCTATCCCATCAACAAAAATCTGACCCAACCCCTCATCAGTTTAACAATGATGTGGGCAATCTCTGAGTAGCTTCTTGGAACCCAAAAATATAACTCCTCAACGACTTTTTCTTCTTAGTGGGGAAAAACTTGATTAAGAATTTCCTTGCTAGATCATCCCAAGTGTGGATTGAGTTCGTGGGCTCCTTTCACAACTATTCCTTAACTTCTCCAAGTAGTGAAAAGGGAAATAGTGTTAGCCTGACATTGTCCATGGAAACGTTTGAATAATTTTTAAGTATACGTAATTTCCAAGAAATTCTAAATGTGCCTCTGCGGTTCCTTATGAGATAGACCCACATATTGCCTTGTGGATTGAATTAGCTTTACCATGTACTGTTTGAGTTCAAAATCCTTGTGATATCAGGCTTCACAATAGCTTGAGTCATGTAGCAAGATTGGACCTTGCGGCTTCTATCATAGCACGCTCTTCATTACCTTCCATCACAATTGGTTATGGTTGAACTACGATGTGAAACTCTTCTTCTATTCTAGTTCACACTTCCACTTCCCTCCTCACTCTATGAAGTATTCGTTCAATTTCAGGATTAAGAGGAATGAGATTGGTTACGCTCCTACTCTTCCGCATTCAAGAGAAGAGCATGCGTTAACACAAAAAGGTAAACAAAAAATTAGAGCTTGAACAAATATCTAATAAAAGCTTTACTCAGTCAAGTAGCTAATTTCTAAGTCCCTGACAACGGTGCCAAAATCCAATCATGAAAGAGGTGGTAAGAAAAAAAGTGATTAAGTTGTGTGATACAAGTATTGTATTTCCAATCTCTGATTGCAAATGGGTGACCCCGTCCAATATGTGCCTAAGAAAGGGGGGATAAGTAGATTATCGTTCCCACGAAGATTTTCATCCCAAATTGCATCCGAATGATTCTTACACATAAACATACCACAAACTAGACCAAATCATCATATTATATATCTCAAATTGGAATGAAAAAGTAAAAAATGAAATTTGAGGGTGACAGGAAGCGTGGGGCACTGCTTATGGCGTAATTCACAGAAGCTAGAAATTTTGGGCGTCGGGGCCTGCACACCAGGCTGCCCTGGATGCTCGAGACATGAAGTTGTCATGTTCCGACTAAGACTTAGTTATTTTGACCCCTAGACGCCCCCAACTCATATAAAAGCAAACCTAAACTTATTTTAGAGGGGGGGGGGGGGACGTGACTTTGAGAGATAAAAAAAAGTACACAACACTTGGGAGCACATATTTGATCAATTCTTCCATCTTTTTCTAGTAATCCTTGATTTAATGTTTGAAAAAATTCATTTGATGATTGTATGAACATGAGTAGCTAAGAACCTTATTGTTCTAAGATCATGGGTGATACATGAATGTTGATGTTTGAAGTTTAATTTCACGAAGTTGATTTTATTATACTGTGTTATTTACTTAATTCTGTTTTTAATTATTTTGCTGAGTACCCAAAGAAAAATTGTGAGTTTTGTAAGGGGAGGTTGGTTTGTACCTTTGTCTGTCTGCTATGCTTTGATCTGTTCTGGAGGCCCTGTTTGAGTTGCCCTAGGTAATACCTGGCTGTCACGGAAATAGATTTTTCGAAAATATACACTTATTGAAGAAAATTGAGTTACTTTAGAAAACATAGTGAAATATCAAGTAATTTTAGATGAACTAATGACGGTAACACATTTAAGAGACATTGCAGCTTTCTTATATTAGAATTTTGAGGGTCCTCCTAAAAAATATACCCAGTTGGTAAATGATCCTTGGACATTTTGCGTATGATGAAACTTGCTGAACCTTCTCTGGTATTTTTAGAATCCTTCTCAAAATTTTGCCCCAGTTTCATAACCTATTTATGACTGTCTGGTATATGATGGCGTTGGTTGGACATGCTCCTGAATTTTGAGGGTGCTCCTAAAATTTTTGCCCCAGTTTTTGGTGCTGGGAGACATGAAGATTTTATTAAGATTTGACTAAACCCAAAGGGCTGCCTACGTATCCCCTCTTAAACGGGAATCAGGTCAAGCGTAGTTCAATTACATCATATGAATGCGAACAATCTAAGCATAGTGTCTCTTGACTGCATCTGCATTGATTGGTTTTGGCTAAACTTCTCTGTCCATTTCTACAAGTATAAGTGCTCCTCCTATTAGCACCCAGTGAACCCTGTAAGGATTTTGCCAATTGGGAGAGAATTTCCCATTGGCTTCATCTTGATGTGAGAAGAACTTTTTTAGTACCAACTGCCCTAGTACGAATTGTCTTGGTTTGACCCTTTGGTTAAAAGCTCTGGACATTCTTTTCTGATAAAGTCGGCAGGGGCATATATGAGGGCCATTTTCTCATAGCGGCTCCTTATCCATTTTGCATAACTCAGCTCGATTTCTTGTATGATACTTAAAGAAGTAATTTCTATTCATTTGGCAGCTTCCACAGCTCTATACATTTCAGGCATGTGTGATGTACAGTTTTTGGGCTTGATTTTGAAGGTTTCACACATGGCTTTCATCAGATCACTGTTGAGATTGGTGGCAATATCAGTGATAATGGACTGGGGAACCCCGAATCGGTAGACCATACGATCCTTGAAAAAATGTGCGACAACTTTCTTGGTTACAACTTTGTAAGATGTAACTTCTGCACATTTTGTGAAGTAATTAATAGCCACTAGAATGAACCGGTGTTCGTTAGAAGCAGTGGGCTTGATTGGACCGATGGCATCCATTCCCTAGGCGACAAAAGGCTAGGTGCACTCATTGTATTGAGCTCATTTGGTGGTACCTTTATCATGTCTGCATGAACCTGACATTTGTGGCATTTCTGGATATACCTGATGCAATCCATTTCCATGGTCATCCAGAAATATCCAGCTCTGAGTATCTTCTTGGCTTCAACGAAACCGTTCATGTGTGGTCCGCAAGTTCCAGCATGTATCTCCTCAAGTAATCTGAATGCCTCTTTTGCATCAACACACCTCAATAATCCCAGATCAGGAGTTCTTCTATATAGCGTTCCTCCGCTGTAGAATAAATGATTAGATATTCTCCAGAAAGTGCGAATCTAAGTAAGGTTTGCCTATTCCGGATATTCTCCGTTTGCCAAATATTGCTTGATATCGTGGAACCAAGGTTTTCCGTCCGTTTCTTCTTCAACATAGGCACAATAAGCCGGGTGGTTATGGATTTTCAATGTGATAGGATCGATGAAATTCTTGTCTTGATGTTGTATCATTGATGATATGGTGTCCAATGCGTCTGCAAACTCATTTTTAATTCTGGGCACATGTTTGAATTCTATATTTATGAATCTCTTCATTTGGTCTTGCACATGATACAAGTATGGTAGTATCTTGGTTTTTTTCGTAGTCCATTCTTCTTGAACCTGATGCACCAAAAGATTCGAATCATTTATTACCAACAACTTTTTTATGTTTATACTGATGGCCAAGTTGAGCCCCATGATGCAAGCCTTATATACTGCCATATTATCGGTGCACGAAAACTTGAGTTTTGCAGACACCAAGTAATGCTGACCTGTTTCAGATACCAAAACTGCGCCAATACCCACTCCCTTGAAATTGAAAGCTCCGTCGAAGAACATTCTCCAACCGTCATAGGATTTGGCAATGTCCTCTCCTACTAACGATGCTTCTTCATTAGGAAAATACATTTTTAGTGGTTCATATTCACCTCCTACGGGATTTTCAGCAAGATAGTTTTCTAATGCTTGTCCTTTGATCGCCTTCTGGGTTACAAAGACAATGTCAAACTCGCTTAACAATATATGCCATTTCGATAATTTCCTGGTTGGCATGGGCTTCTGAAAGATGTACTTCATGGGGTCCATCCTAGATATGAGGTATGTGGTATAGGCACAGAAGTAATGCCTCATCTTCTGAGTTGTCCAGGTCAGAGCATAGCAAGTCTATTCCAGCAAAGAGTATCGTGCTTCATACGGTGTGAAGTTTTTACTCAAGTAATATATAGCTTGCTCCTTTCTTCTTGTATCGTCATGTTGTCCCAAAACGCACCTAAAAGCTCCATCTAATACAAACAGATAGAGTAGCAAAGTTCTCCTAGGTTCTGGCGGGACTAGGAGTGGTGGTGTGGACATGTATTCCTTCATTTTCTCAAAAGCCTTCTGACAATCTTCGGTCCAACTCGTTTCAGCATATTTTCTAAACATTTTGAAGATGGGTTCACATATAATTGTAAACTATGCTATAAAGTGGCTGATGAAGTTGACTCGTCCTAGGAAACTCATCACATCCTTCTTGCTTTTTAGTGGTGGTAACTCTTGAATAGCCTTAACTTTTGATGTGTCCAACTCGATTCCTCGGTGGCTGACAATGAATCCTAAAAGTTTTCCTGTAGGAACCCCGAATGCACGTTTTGTGGGTCAGTTTTAAATTATACCTTTGTAGCCTGTCAAAGAACTTCCTCAAGTCTGTTATGTGATATGCGGTCCTCTTGGACTTGATGATGACGCCGTCAACATACACCTCTATTTTATTATGTATCATATCATGGAAGATGGTTGTCATGGCTCTCATGTAAGTAGCCCTAGCATTCTTTAAACCGATTGGCATCACCTTGTAGCAGTACGCTCCCCACGGTGTAATGAAAGCTATTTTTTCTTCGTCTTCTTTTTCCATCCAGATCTGGTGATAACCCGTGAAGCAATTTACAAAGGATTGGAGTTTACTCTTGGCGCAATTGTCGATCAGGATGTGTATATTTGGTAGTGGAAAATCGTCCTTGGGAATTGATCTATTTAAGTCCCGATAGTCGACACATACCCTGACCTTCCCGTCTTTCTTCGGAACCGGTACAATGTTGGCTAACCAGGTTGGGTACTCAACTACCCTGAAGACTTTGGCTTTGATTTTCTTAGTGACTTCCTCATTGATTTTCAGGCTCATATCTAGTTTGAATTATCTGAGTTTCTGCTTCACTAGTGGACACATTGGATTGGTAGGCAACTTGTGAGCCACTATGGACGTCCTCAGCCCCGTCATGTCATCATATGACCATGAAAAGATATCCTCAAATTCCTTTAGGAAACAAATGTACTCTTCCTTTTCTAGCGGTTATAAGTGAATGCTTATGTGAGTCTCCTTGACGGTTTCGAAATCTCCCAAATTGAATGTTTCGATTTCGTCCAGGTTGGACTTAGGTTTGTTTTCAAAGTTCTCAAATTCCCTGACAATTTCCTCAGGTATTTCATCCTTCTCTTCTGAGTCACTAAACTTATGTTGTATTGTCTCATTACATGTCACAACCATCAGTTCATTAGGAAAAGTAATAATAACATTGTAGAAAGAAAATTATTAAAGGTAATAATAAATAATAAATAGCAATGCTTTGATTAAATTTGAACGTATTCCAAAATAAGTACGGCTCGATGAATCGAGCCATTATTTTGAAACAAAGTTCATCTTTAAAAAAATGACTGAAATTCCTAGTATGGCTATACAAATAAATCAGGCTAAATTCTAGGCTACCCAAGGACTCGACGTGCCCGGGATAGTATGGCAGTCCAATTCCTGAGAGTAGCTCCCTTCTCCATAGTCTGAATAGTGAGGCCTTCTTCCTCTTCCTCCTCAATTATCGCACTGCAATCCATATCCTCGACTTCTAGGAACATGTTCCTTAGCATGGCCAAAGCTTTTTCCTATGCAGATCCCCATATTGTATTAGGCTGATGAAAAGTCTTACCCAGATGTGGAACTAGTTTCTCGGGAGGGTAATAAGGACCACGCCATAGAGGCGACCAATCATCATATGATTTCCATGTATACTGATATCCGAGCCTAAAAGTTGTGCCATGATGTTTCAGCTGTATCGATTTAGTAATGTCCCGTAGATTCTTCCCAAGCCCTTTGACGGGTTCGTACCCAGACCATGCTAGCATGCTTTATATTTTGTTACTCCACCATTTGTCTTTCTCAACTTCATTGACATGTTTAATTTGGTGATAAGTTTCCTATTCTAGCCTTCTTCTATTCCCGATAACTGGGATAGTTTAACTGGTGTAAATGGGGTTACTTCCATCTCCGTGATTGATCACCTCCTGATGGTTCCATTCGAACTTCAAGGCCTGGTGTAGTGTGGAAGCCACAAGCCCAATAGAAGATTGTATGTAGCTTATATGTCAAGCACTTGGAATTCAACATCGAACCAAGTTGGCCCCATTTGCAGGCAAAGGTTGATCTCCCCGATCGTGGACCTTTGAGACCCATCAAAAGCTTTCACGTTCATACTTCTTGCCCATATCTCGTGGAAATCTTTTCCCAATCTTTTTAGAGTAGTTAACGGACAAATGTTGAGGCGTAAATCCCCGTCTATTAGGACCCTGGCAATGAATTTGTCTTCAAACTGTACCATGATATGCAGTTCCCTATTGTGATTTAACTCTTCAGGAGGTAGTTCATACTCGTGGAAGGTGATCTAGTAACTCTCTAGTACTTGCCCTACCATGTTGGCCATTTCTCCACTATTGATATTATTGGTCACGTAAGCTTTATTTAACACCTTCATCGGGGCATTCTTATGCGCCTCTGTTTAAAAGATCGACGATAGAGTATTCCCTCGCCTGTACTTTCCTCCAAAGATCATTCGGTCTGATTTCAATGACAGGTTGCTTAGTAGTAGCCTCCATGCTTGTTCCTCCCAAATGTTTGGGTGTATAGATCCTTCCCATTATGGTCATTCCTTGTGCGGCATCAGATTCTTCCATCTTTGCTTTTCCCTTTCGCGTAGCTTCAGCAACATAATCCCAAGGTATGGTGTTGGAATTGAAAGGAGGTGTGGTTTTTACTATCACTATGAAAGGTGTGTCCACTTCTACCTCAAATGGAACAGGTGTGGCTGCAGGTGGAGCTACCTCTACCTCAAATGGAATCGATGCGGTTACCTTAACTTTGACTGATGGCTGTAATTGTACCACAATAGGAGCGAGTGTGACTGCGGATTTAATGTCATTGCCTTCTCGAATAAGCCCGATTGACCTCTCAGGATCCCATTCTTCATCCATCTCAATCACATGTACCGCATCACCCCTATGATCTGAGAGAGGATTGTTGCGGACGTTGGGTGTAACTTCCTTCACCTGTATGACTTTGTTATCAATCAATGTTTTGATCTTATCTTAGAATGTCCGGCACTCACCAATGGTGTGCCCCTTTGTAAGGCCCCGGAAAATTTTGCTAAGTAACCTAGGATCTCGTGGTGCCATGTAGGCTTATTATAATATTTTTATGTGCTATTAACATTGTGTACATCAATTTGATTTGGTAAATATGTGTACAAGTCTTATGGTAAGTAATTTTGGGTCCAACGAAAGGCCTAAGTCTAAGAAAAATTTGAAAAGTTCATAATAGGCTAAAATTCCAAATGAGCTTGCACTAGTCCCTACTTTGAACGATCATATCTCAATATATATAAGGTTTTATGTGATTAACAACCTATCAAATTAAAGGTCTTTGAGTCTAGTTTCCAACTCTTCAAACCGTTCATCATTTGGACATTCCTACGCAAAATTATGATCAAATTACCAAAGGCTGGAAAATGCGATCCTGTGTCAAATCAGCGATCGCAAATCCAGTCGCATTTCTGACTTTGCGGTCGCATTTCTGTCGCAGACTAGGACAGTGTAGCCCAGTTTTGGGCGCCAATTTTGTGGTGCATTATGCGGCCAGCATTCTCGTTTGGCAGCCCGTTCTGCTATAGCAGACTCGGCGTCGGAGGGTTAATTTCCTAATTTTTATAACCCGACCCCATTTCAATATATAGGCTTTGGGGTTTATTTTGGGGTAATTTCTTATTGATTTTAGAGAAAGATGAGAGCATATAGAGAGAGAAAGGAGAGGTGTATCTTCATAATCATTCAAACCTTGCATCAATCATCAAGAATCAAAGAACCCAATCACAAGTTCTTCATCTAAGAGGTAAGATTCTATACCCTAGGTTTTAATTTCTAGTTTGGGTATAAAATGGGGTATTGAGATATGATTCTTGGGTGTAGTACTATTATGTATACATTCATGTACAAATTAGGTTTGTGGGAAGATTGTTTAACATAAATAAGTAAAGATTTGGTTGGGGAATGAAGGAAAACTTTGAAAAAATGCTCAACTAGTATTTGATAAAATGCTCAAATGAGCTGAAACCATGAATACCTTTCTAATTCGTGTTCAATTTTGTTGTGTATTATAGTAGATTGGAATTGCTAGAATTTCCGGAACGTTGTAGTAACTTAAGGAAAGACTAATCAAGGTATGTATGGCTAACTTTGACCTTTGTAAAATTGCCTTGTTTGGTGTACAAATGTTTGGTATGTGATATCTACATGGATTATTTGTTAAATTCGTATGATTGGTATGTTTGGGAATATGTTATGTGGTAAGAGCTGAGGAACAAATAATGGAAGGAAATCCAAAATGATGCAACTGGAGTAATTGTGATAACAACATCTATGGCTTATTGTTGGCAATTATAGTTGTGACGTAAAACACATATGAGTTGTTGAATATGATGAAAATAGTATTGATGGTTATGGAAATACTTGTAAATTATTGTTGTTACTTCATAAGAAGTGTTGTTGTTGATCTTTGTGAATTATTGATTATTGTTGTGTTGTTTGTGAATTGTAACTGTACGGTGGGATCAGGTTGCGTGCCGCAACACGAAGTTATAAGGTGTGGGTTATGGTGATAAGGGTGACCGAGGTAATAAGGGTGGAAAGTGATCGAAATCACTATTGAAATAAAAATATGAGAAAAATTGTGAAATCATTGATGTGATAATGTTGAAGGGGAAAAAGCAGAGACTGTAAACTTGTTTGGCTTGATTGTTCCTTAAATGTGTATTGGATTGTCGATTCTGCTATTTCTCGTTACTTGTATATGGTTTGAGTTTAGTTGGGGCAAAGTTTGTTCATACATACCAGTACAATTCAAATGTACTGACGTCCCTTTTGCCGGGGGAGCTACATTCGTGTTATGATTGTAGGAGGTTCTATAGCAGGTATACCAGTACACCGACAGTAGCACTCCTTCACTTCCCCTCACTGTATTGGTAAGTCCTTTTACTCTCAGGGCCCTGTGTGGCTCATGCCGCCTTTATTCCGGAGTCATGATTTGGTATTTGTGTAAGGTATAGCTGGAGCCTTGTTACCGGCAAGTATTGTATTATCCTTTGTATCCTTAGAGGCTCCGTCGACAGTAAATGTGGGTTACAAACTTATGTAAATATGTATTTTGTATGTTGGGCAACGTAAGTTGTAAACCTCATTAAGTAACCATGTATGATATGTATGTTTTGTAAAAAGGTATTTTAGTTATAAATGGCTAATTCCTTGATTAATAAGCAATAAAAATATGGGGTAACATGTGGGATAGGAAAGGCACCCAGGTCCGCTTGACTAGGGCTACCCGGTCGGGCGCCAGTCATGTCCCTCGATTTGGTGTGTGACAAACTTGGTATCAGAGCCTAAGGTTTTAAAGTGTCCTAGGATGTGTCGGAGCAGTGTCTAGTAGAGTCTTTCTTATTGGTGTGTTGTCGACCATATCTATAAGTTGGAGGCTATTCGGACATTTAGGAATTTCACCATTCTTTGATACTCCAATCGTGCGATAGAGCTCAAGTTAGGGAGATGATTTGCTCTCTAAGTATTATTCTCAAGATTGGTAACCTTGATACCATAGTCCGCGAATTTGAAGCATGTAAGGAGGGATTGATCCCACCACTGAGTCCGAGTGGATTGCCCAAGGACTTGTTAGGAGAATGTATTGAGTTGTGGATGGATTGGCAAAACATATCGCTAAGAGGGGAGTGTCCTTGTCCCTATTGATGTCTCTGCACCATCAGATCATGTAGTATATCAGTATGTTACCTACGTACGTTAGGAATGTTGAGTCGAGGAGTATTGATTAAGCTATTGCCCAACCAACCATAAGTCATTAAGGGAGTCAAATGAAAATTTCTACTCATTGTGTATGTACATCCATATTGAAGAGTTCTCATAAACATGGTCTTAACAAGGTGTTGAATAACCAAACATTGCGTGTATCGACTCTTTGAACGAGACGCACTATTCGTGAATCCACTCTATTATGAATTCTCTTATTTGCATTCTTGTGAAACTAAGTTCTATAATTATGTCCTTGAATTGAGTTATAACTCTAGGGTTGATACTTCCCACTTGCTTTTCCTAAATTCTCACTAAGGGAGCATATCCGATGAATTTTGTATAGAATCTTTTTATTTAATTGGACAAAATCTACTCGCTCGTGCCAATACACGCACCGTCATAAAATTTACCTATGTGGTGTCAAGTTCCATGCAAAGCATCCCAGTGTTGTGATCCTTCACAAGTCACTCTTTTACTCAGTTGTGTATATGGCTTATATGGTTTGAACAGTCAATCTACGCTCTTGCGAATATCATCGTGAAAGCTTCCCATTGCCTAGTAACATAAGGGTATACCTTAACACCTATCATACGAGTGCATGTAAATCGCAATGGCCACCATGTGCATCAAGTCTCTCTGAAAATCGGGATCCTCACATCCCCGTCATAGGAAAATATTATGTTGCCATAATTTTTGTGTCCACTTGGTACCTCCCGCTGTAGGTATCTCACTTTGTTCTAGTATTAAGGTTGCTCGTGGCCTGGTCATATATTGTAGTTGGGAGTTAATATAGCAGAAGCATGTCCAACTCATAACTGATGTTTATTTTTTTCTTTATACCTCCATAACATGTGTTCATTGTGTTCTTTAGTTAGTGAACCCATTGTGCCAGTTTCCCCACACTTGTTCGATAATCATGAGAGAATATATCCTTCTATGAGTCATGGTAATACTTCCTTTCTCGTAAGGACCCCTACTAGGCTCTCTGTCAAGACCAAGCACACCTTTGGGGGTTATTATAGCACGACGCATGTTTCTCATATTCTTTTGTATTTCATTAGCATCTGGGTGGTTCTCAAGTTAAAATCCACGAAGGACTCATTATGAAAATTTTCAAACCCTCCATGATTATTCTAATACTATCTCATTGGGTTCTCATATGACGTCAAGTTCACCAAGGGTTGATAACATGTCGCAATTACTGAAATTGAATGATCTCTTTCCGATAATGGATTATCTACACTTGTGCTAGTCCAACGATCTACTTATTAGTCTAACTCTCACCTTTAGGTTTTGGGTTGAATAAGGAGAAATACACCTAGTAACATATTCATATGTCAAAGCCTTTCTCTCAGTCAAGTCTTATCGCATCCCCCAATGTGGTTCGTAATAGCCAGTTGTGTAGAAGTATTTTGTAGTGCTTCATTATGATGTAGAATTGCTAAACATAATTGGATTATTTTTAATTCTAGAGCTATATATCACGTGACTTCATATAGAGATCTTCTTTCAAAAATGTAGTTTCTCGTAATCGCTTTATCTTATCACCCTTCCTAATGGATACAATGTAAAGGTTACTTCCATAAGTCTCTTTCACTTTCTTTTCATTTGTCTTGCATCGTGTTGTTTACCCGTAATCTTCAATGCGATATTATCTCAATATCTTGACTAGTCACCCAACAATACGATCCAATTAAATTCACCTCATTTTTATACTCTACAAGTACCCTTTTCTAAAAGGACACTAAAAGTGGGTAAATCCCCCTATACTATGGACTTCCAGTATCTTCAACTTAGTTTAAGATTGTTGGTTCCAAATGGTTTTCGTTAGTTTTGCTACACTACTATCTATTTCATCTGATAACTCTCATTGTAAAATTCATTTACGTTTCATGGCATCAAAGAGGAAGTCTTGTAGCATTAAGGAAGGGGACATATTCCTTTTGTTAAAACAAATAAATATTGCTGGTATTTTTTGTAGATGTTCTTCTAACAACCATTTACATGCTCTGCTTATCCATGTGACTAGATAAACTAGGTTGCTTCTCCTCGATAAATGCATTAAGACGTCTCATTATTTCTAACTTATCCATGTGAGCACTTTGAGGTCTTGTTTTATACCAACTCGTAATGGTTTCAAGTACTTTCTCGTCATTGTTAATGATTTTCTAGGACCACGAGGACTTATCTATTGGGTTTCAAAAAGTAATGATCTTTCCTTAAGGCTCAAGATTTAATTGTCGTGATTTCAAACCAAAGTGCATGTCCTTTTCAAAGGTCTTAAATGGGTCGGATTGAATGAGTTACGTGGCCTCCTTCTCACTCGACTTCTAGAATAATTTCATTTTCATGTGAAGGGAGTTTTTCTACTCTTGGTATTACACTTCCTTGGGTGGATAGGAGTGTCATTTGTCTTTTTCCCCGAAGCACCATGTTAACCCTTGGAACTCCTCCAACCACTGAATGATTTCACCCCTATGGTAGGATGTAATAGCTATGTGGTTTCACTCATAAAAGGTTGAGATTATATGCCTTTAGATTTTGCACATATCATGAGCATGTTGATTTGAAAGACAAGTGTCTATATCTTTAGTTCTCTCATATATGATCAACTATCAGGAAGGGTTAAGCTGTCTGAAATGTGATAATCTCATAATTGATCAACTACTTCTCATCCTCATGGGCTTACGACATAGATTCCTTGTGCCGGCTAACGTCAGGAGTGTAATTCCACTTCATGTATTTTGAATCCATATTGCATTCAAGTTACCTGAGCATGAATTGATTTTCCCTTCACCCTAGGGAACGACGGGGTCATGTACTTGAAAATTCCTCCTTAATGGTTCCTATTGCCAATTTACTACTTACCCATATGCCTCATTTGTGTAATAATTGACGTCGTCACAGTAATTAACCATGTCAGTACTGTTAGTTGTAACTTTCATGTCCCTTAGCATATAACCTCAGAAAGTACTCTACTCCGCGAATTAATGAATTCCTAAATAACTCCAGCCTGATCTTGGGCTCTGTTGTTCCTCATTGTATTAAATCCATTGGGTATCGTAAGTTCAGACAAGTCAAAGATGAAGCTTCACAGTGTGGTCACATATATGTTTGATAGGTAATTTTATGGTCAGTTTATGATAGCACATCCTAGAGTAATTATTGGAGGTCATCAAGGGTTTAGTGTGAGTGTTCGCCTATAGATTTAGAGTTTGGAGGGTAAGCAGGCTATTCTTAGTTTTTTCCCCTGAAGATGTTGTGTGAGTTGATAATAAAGGTTGCATAAGTGTATTCCATATTAGGCCGCAGTAGGAGTATGAAGTGTCCCCATAGTTGTTTGCCATATATTTTGTGGATTCACATATCTATGTCTAAGAAAGTAGGTGGGGATCAATTGTGTATCATTCCAGTGGAAATTATTGAAGGTAAAGTTAGTTGATAGTTAGCTTATACGAGATATCCACTTGTTATCCTTATTAAGTAAGTTTAGGGGTCGAAATTGCTCTCGTGAATGTGTTTTAGCGAAGTATGTAGATATAAGAGGCCATTGAAGGCCGAGAGTGTTGTGGAAATAAAATATTTTCTCTTGATTTCATAGCAGTTGGTTTTGATTTGTAAGGTACCTTCTAGGTGATATGATTTTAAAATGTGCAGTCCATGCCCAGGTATCATCATGATAAAGTAGTGTTTGTAATGTTGAGGTTCTTGTCATTGATATATAAATATTGTGGTGCTTTATCGAGTTGAGGAAGCCACATGGGAAGAGGGAGATGAAATGAAAGAAAAATATCCCCATTTGTTTGAACAAGTCTAGTAGTGATCGTGCGATTTTATCTCTAAGCAAACTGATGTTGTGTTCCATTTGGTGTAAAGACACCCCATATCTCCCCTAAAGGCTTTACTATTGTAACTCCTCAAGTTGTGCAAGAATTGTATGTGTTGTGATTATTTGAGTCAGGTGCAAACCCTTTTTGGTAAACAAAAGTTTTGTAATAACTCTTGTGATAAGTGACTGATTAATGGTAGTATAGATTGGTAATGATTAATTGAAATGTGTATACTGTATTGGTTGAACTGTATGGGATCATTGAAGTGACCAAACTATGTGCAAAAATGTGTCAAGTGATTGAATATGTGCAAGTGTTGAGGAAATGAATTGTATAGCAGTTGTAGGGATAATAGAAGTTGTGTAATGGTGCTTGGAAATATGTTTCGGGGTCTCTGTGACAGGTGGATATGTCCAAATTACAAAGGAAACTCTAGCAAAATTTTCTAAAAATAGGGGATTTAGTGAAAATTTGGGAGCTTGCATATCATGTTTTTCTTTTTTGAAAACCAACTGATTTTAAAAATCCTCATTCGAGGACGAATGATCCTAAGGGGGGGAGAATGTAAGGCTCCGGAAAATTTCGCTAAGTAACCTAGGATCTCGTGGTGCCACATAGTCTTATTATAATATTTTTATGTGCTATTAACATGGTGTACATCAATTTGATTTGGTAAATATGCGTACAAGTCTTATGGTAAGTAATTTGGGGTCCAAGGAAAGGCCTAAGTCTAAGAAAAAATTGAAAAGTTCATAATAGGCTAAAAATTCAAATGAGCTTGCACTAGTACCTACTTTGAACAAGCATATCTAAATATGTATAATGTTTAATGTGATGAATAACCTATAACATTAAAGGTCTTTGAGTCTAGTTTCTAACTCTTCAAACCGTTCATCATTTGGACATTCCTACGCAACGTTATGATCAAATTACCAAAGGCTGGAAAATGCGATCCTGTGTCAAATCTGCGACCGCCAATCCAGTCGCATTTCTGTCGCAGACTGGGCCAGTGTATCCCAGTTTTGGGCTCCGATTTTGCGGTGCATTATCTGGCTAGCATTCTTATTTGGCGGCCCATTCGGCTATAGCAGACTCGACATCGGACGGTTAATTTCCAAATTTTTATAACCCGACCCCATTTCAATATATAGGCTTTGGGGTTCATTTTGGAGTCATTTCTTACTGATTTTAGAGAAAGATGAGAGCATATAGAGAGAGAAAGGAGAGGTGTATCTTCATAATCATTCAAACCTTGCATCAATCATCAAGTATCAAAGAACCCAATCACAAGTTCTTCATCTAAGAGGTAAGATTCTATACCCTAGGTTTTAATTTTGAGTTTGGGGTATAAAATGGGGTATTGAGGTATGATTCTTGGGTTTAATACTATTATAAATACATGCATGTACAAATTAGGTTTTTGGGAAGATTGTTTAACATAAATAAGTAAAGATTTGGTTGGGGAATGAAGGAAAACTTTGAAAAAGAGATTTGAAACTAAGATGCTCAACTAGTATTTGATAAAATGCTCAAATGAGCTGAAACCATGAATACCTTTCTAATTCGTGTTCAATTTTGTTGTGTCTCATAGTAGATTGGAATTGCTAGAATTTTCGGAACGTTGTAGTAACTTAAGGAAAGCCTAATCGAGGTATGTATGGCTAATTTTGACCTTTGTAAAATTGCCTTGTTTGGTGTACAAATGTTTGGTATGCGATATCTACATGGATTATTTGTGAAATTCGTGTGATTGGTATGTTTGGGAATGTGTTATGTGGTAAGAGCTGAGGAACAAATGACGGAAGGAAATCGTAAATGATGCAACTGGAATAACTGTGATAACAACATCTATGGCTTATTGTGGGCAATTATCGTTGTGACGTAAAACACATATCAGTTGTTGAATATGATGGAAATAATATTGATGGTTATGGAAATACTTGTAAATTGTTGTTGTTACTTCATAAGAAGTATTGTTGTTGATCTTTGTGAATTGTTGATTGTTGTTGTGTTGTTTGTGAATTGTAACTATACGGTGGGATCGGGTTGCGCGCCACAACACAAAGTTATAAGGTGTGGGTTGTGGCGATAAGGGTGGCCGAGGTAATAAGGGTGGAAAGTGATCGAAATCACTATTGAAATAAAAATATGAGAAAAATTGTGAAATCATTGATGTTATAATTTATAAGGGGAAAAAGGAGAGATTGTAAACTTGTTTGTCTTGATTGTTCCTTAAATGTGTATTTGATTGTCCATTCTGTTATTGCTTGTTACTTGTATATGGTTTGAGTTTCCTTGGGGCAAAGTTTGTTCATACATACCAGTACAATTCAAATGTACTGACGTCCGTTTTGCCGGGGGCTCTACATTCATGTTATGATTGTAGGTGGTTCTATAGCAGGTAATCTAGTCCACCGATAGTAGCACTCTTTCACTTCCCGTCAGATGTATTGGTGAGCCGTTTTCCTCTCGGGCCTTGTGTGGCTCATGCCGCCTTTATTCCGGAGTCATGTTTTGGTATTTGTGTAAGGTATAGCCAGAGCATTGTTACCGGCAAGTATTGTACTATAATTTTTATCCTTAGAGGCTCTGTAGACAATAAATGTGGGTTACGAACTTATATAAATATGTATTTTGTATGTTGGGCAATGTAAGTTGTAAACCTCATTAAGTAACCATGTATGATATGTATGTTTTGTAAAAAAGTGTTTTAATTATAAATGGCTAATTCCTTGATTAATGAGCAATGAAAATACGAGGTAACATGTGGGATAGGAAATGAACTTAGGTCCGCTTGACTGGGGCTACCCGGTCGGGCGCCGGTCATGTCCATCGGTTTGAGGCGTGACACCCTTCATACCGGAATGGTATGCATAGGTTTTATTTGGGTTGACCCATTGAGATGAGTTCTCCATTGCCACAACAGGAATATGGCTGACATAACCAGTTGCTTTCAATCTTTCGTACAACTGGTCGATGGCTTCAGCAATAGCGGTGTATTGTCTAGGTGGTTTGCGATCAAAGTTAGGTCGGGGTTTATGGTAATTTGGATGAGTTAGAGGTGAATGATAGTAGGCTTGCTAGGTGTTATAAGTGCGATAGGTGGTGGTAGGTTGAGAATATCTAGGAGGTGAGGGTTGGTATGTAGGTGGGGGTGTTTGTTATGTGGGTGGAGGTGTTTGGTATGTGAGCGAAGATTTTGGGCCTTGGGCCACCATTACTGCCCGCGCTTTTTTTCTTCATTGATATGCCGCCTGATTACAATGCTTTTCTCATGGCCTGTAGTGCCTCGAAATTTGTCACCATCCCGCTTTTGATGGCCTCTTTAATCCTTTCTCTGAGTTTGATGATATCGGAGAACTTGTGATTCTCAATAACCAATAGCCTTTCCTAGTACTTTGGATCTTGTGCCCCCTCAAAGAACTTGCTCATATGTTCTTCATCTAATACTGGTATGACCTTGGTTGCTTCCGAACTCCACCGAGTAGCATAGTCGCGGAAAGTATCAGTTGGCTTCTTCTTTATGTTCTGGATATAGAAGACATTTGGTGAATTTTCTATATTAAACTTGAACCGATCCATAAATTCTGATGCCATGCTTACCTAATTAGCCCACTTCTTAGGATTCTGGCTTATGTACCAGGACAGGGCATCTCCGGTAAGACTTCTTATGAAAAGCTTCATCGAATCCTTTCATCTTTTTCTACCCATAGGAGTTTGTCAGAGTAAATTCTCAAATGAACCTTAAAATCACCTGTTCCATCAAATATTTTGAACTTGGGAGGTTTGTAACCCTCCGGCAGTTCCACGTCTTGTTGTATGCATAAATTCTCAAAATTCAGACGTTCTATCCATTTACCTCCTTCAACACCCTGAACTCGACTTGTCAACTTCTTGAGCTCCTCGGCCATGCTCTTGATGAGTAAGTCCTGCTCGGTGGATTCTGGTGTATATGAGATTGATTGAGTGGAGTGAGGCACGGTTTCCACGTATATGGGGTTGTTTTGGTGAGTGCCAAGGATTTGGGTGTAGTGCTGGTCGTTGGTTGAGTTTTGAGGGATCGGGAATGGGTTATGGTGTGTTATGGGGAGTATGATAGGTAGTGGTTTGCGGGTACTAGGTTGGTTGATAATGGTGTTGTTGAGGAGTTAGTATTGGTAAAGGATTGGGGTTTTGAGGTGGAGCTGCATATTGATGGGGTGCGAAAGGATTTTGTGGGCGTTGGTTTGGCGTATTTTGAGGAGGCGCTGGGTTTTGAGCATTTTATTGGTTAACATCTTGGACGTTCAGAGGATGGAAAGGTTTGCTAAGTTTCGGACCTGCTCAAGTTCTCCTTGTAACTCCAGTATCTTTTGTTCCAATTACAAAACCAAGTCATTTTAGGCTGGAGTACTCCGACCGTCTGAAGTTTTCGCATTCTCAGCATTTTCTTTGGTATACCACTCAAGTCATCCATCTTAGTTTTTCCTTTGCTTTTAGGATCACTCGTAGAAGGAGGAGGTGGAGGGCCTCTAGGTCTGGTGTGATATGCTGATGATGCTAGTATGTGCGAACCAACCTTAGGCGATGGGAATAACAAAAGATAAAGAAAAACAAAAGGTAAACAAGTTATTAAGGATTCTGAAACATATTTGCAGTATTTAAACACATATTGCGGGAATGTAAATGCCCAAGGTAGACCTAGATATAAATATATTTGGAGAATTTTAGTGCCAATAATTGTCCTATTTCATTAATATAAAAATAGACGACCCAAAATGACACTAAATAAGATAAGTCACTAATGGCACTTGGCGTTATTACATTTGAAAAGCAGGTAAACCTAATCTACTTGGTTCTAAAAGGACCTTCTCTAGGCTGGATGCTCCTGTCGATCAGATCCCCAGTTCGCGCAGGTTCAGCAGTACGAATGCCCTTGCCAAATGTCCTCCTTCGCTACCCTCAACATTCTGGCAATCGATGACCCTCTTCCTCATTTTCCCTTCCAATTCCATCAGACTATACTCCAGATATTCCATCTTTTTTGCTGGATTTAACAGCCCTCTCTTTCCACGCATTGATCATTTCCATATCGGCCTTCTCTTGCTCCATATGCTCGGCTTTAGACTCTTGAACTCTTTTGAGCAGTTTGTTATATTTCACCTTTGCTTCGGCAACTTCGTCTACGACCCTATTTCTCGGACCAACTCTTGGATCGAATATTCCCCCATGTTATCATCCACTCAGGAGTGGTAGAAGTACACGTGAACGATGTGATATCGATCCGGCTTGATGGTATCCTTTTACGATAATATTAAAGTGCCACATGTTTTGTGCTTAATTTTATATAGAATGGTGTCACCCTAAAAATCGGCTATGAAGTGACTCATTTTAGCGACTCGCAGCATGACCTGCTTCCTGCCTGCCTGTCTCATAAACCTGATGGGAGGATAATGGTTTATGCCCCTTAACCTGATCAATACGCAGTGGGGAACATCCCTGGATCTGATGATGAACTCATTGGTTGGGAACCACTCGAACTTCTATTGAACTTGATCCTCGGTCAGATTGCTGAAGAGTTGTCCCCATTCTACAGCATTTCCTTGGTTGAGCAAACCTGTCTGGGATATAGGTCATCATCTTAGAATGATGGAAAGCTATGTGATCATTCCACGGCCTTGGTGGAAACTCTTGGAGGTATTGACCTTTTTGGGGATGGTCTAACAAACAAACATGCAATAACAAATTGCAATCCTCGAAATATCTTTACCCCTTTTGATAACGCTTCAAGGCTTGGTACATATCTGCAATGATTATAGGACAATGGTATATGTCTACCCCTCGATCTCGTCCATCAAAGTTTTGGCCACCATGGCCAGCCTGGTGTGGATTTTGTCCCCTTGGATCGGGAACACTAACATACCCAAGAAACAAACGATGAACACAAAGACCCTGAGGTGAATTCAACCCAAGGAGGTGATAGAGAATTCATCATCGAAAATACGGTAAGACATGCTGTGACTGTATCGTTCATAGAGGAAGTCGAAGGGTATGTACGAGTTCTTAAGGATATCCAAGTCATCATTCTTGTTTAACCCCCATCATCTTAAGAAATCCCCTAATGGTGCAATTTTTAGGTACCAATAAACCAGCGCTATCACAAGGCAGCCCAGCAAATCCCCCTATTTCTTCCAAGAGATGGGTCATTTCTATGTGTCCAAAGTGGAACATGGTTCTTTCTTTGTCCCAGAATATTGTGGCAGCCTCGATCAACAGTTTGTTTGGCTGGAGGTCCAACAAAGAAGGCAAATTTCCTAAGATCCTTTTCACATGATTTTGGTCACTTGATGGAAGATCCCTTCACCAATCTAGCAATAGTGAGGGTATGTTACTGCCCATGCCGAACCTGGGGACTTCGTGCCTGATTTTATGCAAAAACAAAATATGGTTAGGCCCTTTCCCCCTCTATGGCACTTATTTCTCCAAAATTAACGCACACAATCGTGGTTGTGTTCGTTGGGATTATGGGAAACCCGATGGACTTTTGCATGAGGCTTGTCTTAAAGGGTAATTATGTTGATAACATATTAACCCATCTAGGTTTGACCATGATTCATGTACAAATAATCAGAGTAAGGTTTCTATAGAGGTCTAGATGGTAGCCTCAAGCGGACAACTTGAGGGGGAAAGGCACGGAACCGTTGATTGCACCACTGATCGACTAGTTTTACTGCAAATACGCCTTTCCACATTTAATGGGTTATATATAGGAAGATTAATCAAGACTGATTTGTATATTTGTTTCCTATAGGCATGATTTCTAGGCGAGTAAAACATCAATCAATTGTCAAGCGGACTTAATAAGAAAATTCCTAGAAACATGATTTCTAATGCACACACGAAGGTTTTGAAGACATGATTATCGATGCAAAATTAAGAAACGACTTAGAAGCAGAAAGGTTTCTAATGCACATAAGTAAACAAACATAGTAGCAACCTATAGGTATGATTTCTACTCGTTCCCAACAAAATATATATATAAAAATCCCTCGCAGTTTTACTACTAACCCCAATATCGTCTTTACAAGGAATTATTAATGTATTACAAAATAAAATTGATGTACTATAGGGAGCCTAGATATGCCCAAAAGTAATCCTGTAAGCCAGGCCTTCAACCAAGTGTGTAACATTCCAATATTCTCATAGTACACCCAATGGTCTTCTGGTGTGTCAAATTTCCCAAGGGCCTCAAGGACCCCAGGCAATGCTCACACCAGAAAACATTTAAAGAAATATTTTTGTAAGAATGTTTTGGAGAGCCTGTCCCAGTGTATCAAAGTTCAGAGGAGTCTCATAGACTCCTAGGAAGTGCTCACACTGGAGTGGCAGGACCCCAGATGTTGTAAGAGTAGGAGTTGAAAATAGTTTTGATTTTCTGGGCTAAATAGGAACAAACATAGTCATTCCAACACTTGGAATTCAAACAAAGATTCCATCAATCAAACAGTAGATAGAAATAGGATCACAATCACTTCAAGCAAAGTTTCACATTGTCACACCTCCTTTTTTAACGGAGCCTATTTACTACACCCCGGGAAGGGATATAATAAAAGGAAGGAGTTTTTCCAATTTAAGGACAGTCAAAACGGGATTTATTTATTTAATTTCAGAGTCGCCACTTGGGAGATTAATGGTATCCCAAGTCACCTGTTGAATACCGAACCGAGGAAAGTTTGACTCTGTTAACAGTCCGCGAACTAGAAATCCGGATAAGGAATTCTGTTAATCCGGGAGAAGGTGTTAGGCACTCCCAAATTCCGTGGTTCTAGCACAGTCGCTCAACTGTTTTATTTGTTTCTATCTGATTTTTATATATGTTCCATTTTTATGTGCATTAATATTCTGCTTTATTATTTAATTTTTTACAAGAATTGCAACGTCGTAAAAATGTATTTTTGGACCACACCGTACCAGTACGCCTGTGGTTTTAAACACATTTCAACTTCGTTGAGATTTGTATTTGGGTCACATAAATGTGCACCGGTATTAGGAAGGTAATATTATTACAAATCGTGCCTAAAGTATCTACGTCTATGTTAACTTTGAGAAAGACCGTGAAATTTGCTAAACGGTCCTTCCAAATCTAAGATTTTTATAACAATTTACTTGAGGGCCCCGCAATTGTACATTTGAAGTGGCGAGGCTCATCTCATTTTTATTAAAGGTCATACCTAAAGTATACTATATTTTCTATGTGTCTCGTCTCTAATAACGAAAGAGAAAATCTTAATGGTTTATTATTATCTAATAGTTTTTACATTTTTGGCGCCACAAACTCATAATAGTTCAGCCTTTAATTCATATTGGGCTTGACTACAGCCCATATAGCAATTTTCAGTCCATTTTAATTTACTGAAGCTCAAACTTGACCATTTGTATAAATTTTAGGCCCAATGGCCCATAACAGTCTATTTTTCAATATTATGTAACAAGGCCCGTGTATTTACTGAATTTGGGCCATTTAATAGAGCCTTGACTCAAAATTAACCAACTGAAGACATCTTTTGTTTCATTTCAGATTATCACAATTTTATTCGAATTCAGATTAATTTATATTCTTAACTACCAGAAAATTTCCTTCACTTTTAATTCAATTATACTTCTTAATTCTGTTTCTATCAGTTCTAACATCAAAAAAAATTAAATCTAGTGAAAACAAATGAGATTTCAAAGTCAAAACAGAATAGTGTTGTATTATGAAAACCGTTCTACTAGCATTTAAAATTATTTCTTTAACACTAATTATTAATTGCAATCATGATTGAATTATTTCGAAATTAAGATATCATTGCCTAAGTAATACTGAAATGATTTTAACTTTCAGATACCAATTTATATTTAAATTTCACATGAAAAACCTATAAGCTTGCAAATTTTCAACTAATTATGCATTTGAACTGATCTGTTATTTTCAGAAGAAAACGCTACAAATGTGCATAACTTCAGAGCTATAACATAATACCTAATTACAGCTATAACTTTTAACCTTTTAATCTACTGATTTTATCCGTAATCTTATTTATTATTGCGTTTGCACAACCTAAGAATACTAATACCAGATCTAATCAGAAGCAGAGTTCAAAGTACCAGTCCAGTCCAAATTTAGTTACAAATTAGACTATTCCTAACAAATACATATTTTCTAATTCAATGCTACGTATGTCAAATTCAACTACATGTAAAAATTCAGAGAAGAATGATGGCTTAAACGAACAACTTCATTTTTTCTTCAACATTGTCAATACATCTTCATAGTCATGTGAATTAGAAAGTTTACCTGGAAATAAGATGAAGAAATCAATGAGAATCTACTCAAATCAACAGAAAAACAGGATCAGCAATAGCTATTAACAGCAAATCGATCACAGCTTCAACACCAATAGAATTAACCCAGCGACTAACAGATAAAAACCAGTAGGAATGATAGACCACCAGAAAAACCAACACTTAAGAGAGATTTGTTAAAATTCTTACTGCAACTATCAACCAGATCAAATAACTTTCAGATTATCCCCAGAAATCAATGTAACAGTAGGAGTTTTAACTGTTTTTGATATTTTTTGGAGTTTTAATGGGAATTGTTGAGATATCTAGATCGAAAAATGGCAGAAAAACTGTTTAGTGTGTATAAGATTTTTCTAAATTCCCTAAACTTAAAAAAAAACTTATTAAAGGAGGCCACGTGAGGCCTATTTATAGAGTATAAGGGAGGAAAATTTGAATTTCAGATTTACATTATTAGTCCCTCCCTTTATTTCAATTTAACCCCTTGCTATTTTGTTAACTAATCAGTTCTAACCTTTTATTTGTACATAATTTTCCCTTTTCCCCCCATCTAGAATGTTCTATTTCATTGCCTTTACCTTTTTACCCCCACCTCTAAATGATATTTATTGAATTACCCTTTTGTTATGCCAGAATTGCCCTTAATCCCTTAAGTATATTATAATTGGACCATTTATGTTCTCAAATCTGCCCTTACTCCCTTAGGATTATTACATTTAAACCAAATGGTATTCCCCAAACTAACCCTGATTCCAAATCTCAATTACTTTCTACCCGTACTGCCCTTTAACCCCAATACTAATAAACTACGAGCTATAGCCAATCGCCTTTATTAGATTAATCAGAACAACATTACCCTAATAATACTAATCAGAATCATAAAACCTAATTCTTAAGATGAATTCTAGTAACCCAAACTAATTATCAATTATTAATTCATTTTTAACAAATTCAGAAACTATCACAAACAAATCAAAATTTCTAATTATCAACTCAAGATTTTAATTTTAAAACTTAAAAGAAAAGAAGAAATCGAAATTATGGTAATCAGGGTCTAAAACTATTAAATCAATAGTTTAATTCCTATATTAAAAGTCAACAAAAATTATCAGAAGTTATAACTCTAAAAGAAATCTATTTGTTCAAATTTTTATCTTTTATCAACAATACCGATTTTAGGTGAATCACGACTAAAATAACAATCAAAAGAATTAGACTATCGAAGAGGGAAGGAACAAACATGTATATACAGAATCATAAAAGAAAAGACTTAAAAAAGAAAATATAGGAACACTTAGCTTTCTGGTCTGTCTTTGGGTTTTTTGCTCTTCTTTTCTATATATTTTTCCTTAAAAGATCATCTTCTAATCCCCAGGAGGCCTTTATAACCTTTTCTTGAAATTTTTACATGCAGGCAGATTCTTTTTGGTTTTCCAGGGATGTTTGGGATTTCAGGGTTTCAAAATAGAGTTAAAGATGTCAAAAGGGTATCTCTGGTAAGATTTTGGTAATGTTTGGGTGAAATGTCGTTCACCGGAGTAGGGTCCCGGCGACACTTAGTCTGATATTCGAACAAATCAGAGGCTATTTGAGGGAAACTAGTTATGGGGGTTGGGAGAGGAAGTTCAAATCTTTCTAAGGTGTTAATGATGAAGCCATCGGAGGTGGTTACGTCTCCCGCCGGCAAGGGTTCCGGCGAGATTGAGAGGGAAGGGTGGCGGCTAGGGTTTGTGTTCTGAAAGGGGAGATGAAAATGAATAGGGGTGTATGTATACAACAGGTATATAAAAAACAATATAATGAACTGAGACCGTTGGATTAGATGAACCAACGGCTCAGATTCATTGATCTTTTGAACGACAACGTATGGCCTATGTGACGGTTCAATCTTAACCATTGGATTAATTAGACTGATGGTTGAGATTATTTGACACTTATACAGTGTCGTTTGGTTTAATGAAAGACTGCTCTATGGCCGTTGGATTTAAACACTGAATGGTTCAGATAGCTTTAGCTTAAACAATGTCGTTTTGTATTTTGGTTGATCAAACCGGTATGATCTTTTTGGGCCTGGGTCAATTGGGCTGGGGTATTTTGT
>MU715609.1:0-29724 GCA_026770625.1 Nicotiana glauca | reverse complement strand
TGTACCATGTGGGTGACTAGCAATAAAACTAAACAAATCACCCAACTCAATTCTATCCTTTCCAGGGAAATAGACTCTTAAAAGCCTATTCTCTTTCTTATATAAACCTTTGATGTCGAGCGATGAATAAGACTTCAAACCAGTAATTATATGAAATGTGTCACGGGTAAATTTAATTTCATGGTCAAATACCTTGAATGTCATTGAATCAGGTTCATTATTTACAATTTCTAAAAGCAATATACGGTGAATAAGTTTACCAGAGAACTTCACACTTTGTAATCGGAAGAAGTTGCCAAAAATACCATCCCTCAATTTCTTCCACTGGCTATTCGACAAAAAACTTTTAATTGTTTCCTTATATTGTAAATCTCCTTTCCAATATACCATAAAATTACGCCAGTCATCAAACTCGAACACTTGATCTCCTTCCATTATCACACTACAAAAGAAGGAAAAAGAAAACAACAATTAGGACTTACAGTTAGTTGCAGGAACTTGGTCCTTAACTTCAAGTGTCACATACAAAAGTTAAGGACAAGCAGTCCTTAACTTAAAGTTTAAAGTTCAAAAGTTAAGGACAATAGGTCCTGAACTTCAAATTTGTAGTTCAAAAGTTAAAAACATTTGGTCCTTAACTTCAAGTTTCATGTGCAAAAGTTAAGGACAATCAGTCCTTAACATTGAGTTCCAACTTCAAAATTTAATGTCGTTTCTTTCTTATATTTCAGAACACAGTTAACTAAAAATTCATAAACACATTAAGCTTATGAATTTCTACGATTATTTTTAGGAAATATCCCTACATAATCAAATATATTGAATCAACCACAAACACATTTCACATTTCAACCCTAAAAATTTCTGAATAACAGAATTACACTACATCTCCGACACTGAATCAACATATAATGATCATTTTTGAAATTTCAAACATACTTCACACGACATTGAACCCGATTACAGAGCCTTGTAAGAAGAATAAGAAGAGGAGAAATTATGAATTTGCGATGAAAAAAAGTTTAGCACAACAAATTAGTGGCTTGATTAATTATTTGAAGGGATGCATCATGGTGTGATAAAAAATAGGTAAGAAGAAGGGGGATGGGAAGCGGGAACAGAATAATTAAATGGAATTGCAATCAATCTACAGATCCTTCTTCCTCACTATAAATCAAGGATCAAGATACCTTTTAATGGTCTTAAACCGTTTTTGTGAAGAATCTCCATTTCTTTAAAAATTGCAGGCCAAATTTTTTTAAAAAGAAATAGGGTTTTAGAGATCTCTAAAGCCCTAAAGACTTTAGGTCCGAGTCCTTAGGTCAGTCAAAGTTCTTTAAGCAGAAATCAGATCAAATGCAACTCTTAGAACTGATGTTAGGCTCTAATAAACATATATAGTAACATTTGTAATTTAATTATCTGACATTCTAGAAACAAAATATCCTGATTGTTTGTCTCCTTTTGTATTGTTGGAAACCCTGTCAGATTTTCATGTCAGGCTAGGCTTAACTCACAAGAAATAAGCTTTACGTTACTACTTATGTTATGAATAAGGTTGTCCTTAGTTACCTTTGCTTTATCTCCGAGAAGCTCCCATCAAAAGCAACAATCTTTCGCTAAGCAGCCTGAAAATATTAATTAAAACCATTGTTATTTAAAAGCCCTAAATGTCTACTTCGAGGTAGGCAAAGCTACATGATCTAAAATGGGTTCAGTTGAATCACATGCGATAAAAAATTATAAAATGCATATAAATTAAAAGAAAAAAAATGTTTGTGTATCGTAAATATGGTTCAAAAATTCCTAATAGGTTTGAATCCCAAGTATAACACTTACAGTAACATTTTTACAGATCCCCTTATTACAACTTCTAACTCTGCGATTGTTCCAAGGTTTTATCCAAAATGCCATTCACCTGCAATTGAAGCTGCACCTCCTTTCTCGTTCCTCCTTTCCTTTCATTTCCTTCAAAAGATAATAAAGAACCATAGAGAAACCAGAAAGAAAGAGCAGAGATAACTGTAGCAGGTGCAGGTGCAAATGCAGATAAAGGCAACATTTTGGTTTCTTCATCACTTTTTAAGGACTATATATTTCGCACTCTTCTAATTTTAGTTTCTTGCTCAAAGACTTAGCTGTCTTCTTGAGCAGTATATTCGTTGATCCCCGCCTGGGACTATATATAGAAAAGATTCAGCGTGATTTCTTGTCCAGCTGTCTTCCTGCTTTTAGATCAATTGATTTTCAACATTAATAATATATCAAAAAATTATTAGATCGATAAATATAGATAATTATCCGTAAATAGTTTAATTAATAACTTCGAAAGTAAAATAGATTCTGCTATAACATGTTAAAATATATAAATCGTGTAAAATTCGTTACACAAAATTAAAGAATGCATCTTTTATTTATTTTCCATATTAGTCATTTGACTAGTCTTTTGTTACGCTATATACAAGATTTGTGCACCTAATTTAGTGACAATTTTACGATAACAAGGATTTAAGTCGTGTAAAAATATATACTGCAAATAAACTTACAGTATCTTTATCAAGTGGCAACTTTATTAGGGATCGGGGTGTTCATGGTTCGGTTTGGATCGATTTTTCCCTAAAAACAAACCAAAACAAGTAAATCGGTTTCTCAAATATTAGAACCAAACCAAACCAATTAAGTCGGTTTTTGTCGATTCGGTTTATTTCGATTTTTTCGGTTATTTGTCGGTTTTTTCTTAAATATAAGACATACACTACCAAATACAAATTCCGGTGACCACATTTTTCAATGTAACACTATCAAATTAATTGCCCTTTGAGAAATCTATTATTTACCGAGATATATTGATGATAATTGAATCAAATAGTTATGGATAATTTAAAGACAATTAAAAATATATTATTTTTAACATGAAATGGATTCTTACACTAAACAAAACAACATTACTAATCAAACTAGAATATAAAGGTAAAGAACTATATTAAAAGTGCAAATTATTAACATTTACTATAATTTTTTTGAAACTTTGCATAACAATATATATATATATATATATATATATATATATATATATAATGTGTGTGTAATAGTAAATTTGAAATAGATAGTCCCATAGTAGGTTTGGTTTAGTTTTTTCTGATTAAAACCAAAATCAAACCAAATTTAATCGATTTTTAAAATTTAAAATCAAAACCAAACTAAATTAAAAAATATTGATTTTTTTAGTCAATTTGATTTGATTTTGGATTAGGTTCGAATTTTTGAATTTTTATGATCACCCCAAATTAGGGAGAGGATCGTGAATTCAGTACAGCAGAAAATATCAAACGTCTAGTCAAGATTATAAAGTACTCATAAAAGACACGAATGAACTCATAAAAGACTAGGAGAGAGTATAAAGACTATTTTGGGTACAAAACATCATATATTTATGCAGAATTTTAAAGAGAGTTGTACTCCAAAAAGTGTGACATAGACAACTCATTATTGAATGTATCAATACCTCTAACCCATGACCAATAGCTTATACACGATAATTGTACCGTTGTCCTAATGCTCCCTTAGAGCCTAGGAGAGATTACTACTCTTCTCCATTTATAATAAGTGACCAATTTACTTTTAGCACGCCCATTAAGAAATTATTAAATTCTATATAAAAATATTCACTATGAATAAACTATTCCTAATTAAACATTTAATGTGATGAATAAAAAAATTTTCATAAAAATTATTTTGTAAAAATAAATTAAATTCATTCTTGATTACATAATTAAGCACTTATTTTGAAACAAAAAAAAAAAACAAAATCACCTGTTATGAACTAGAGAGTATTGAATATTTCGTGAGTCAATATTTCATTTTTTTAAAAACTAAGAAAATAGAGATACATTTTGCCAAAGGCATATGGGTCCGGCAAGGATGCAGCAGCCACGTGATGGATAACATCTCCCCACGTGGGAATTTGATGATTCAGCTAACCACATCATGCCACGTGGATTCACAGGCTGAGGCGCCTCGTGATGTATGAATTCTGGTCCTTTAGTGTAAGTTCTGGGTTTTGGACTTTTGAAGGTTCAATAAGTCTTTTAACTCGTTTTGACATAAAGAGACAAATTCTCCACTAATTAAAGAAAGTGGTCGGATAAATTGGATAAAGGCCCACTTCCAGCATTTTAGAATTGAAAGGCCCTTTTTCTTAGGAAGTGTTTGGTTGACAAATAAGCATAAAAATAGCACGGGCTAATTAGTTTTTGAATTGGTAATTGAATATAATATAGTGTTTGCTAAGTCATTAAAAATAGCCACTATTTGGCTGTAATACGAAAAGTTTCATCATAATATACTGAAAATTGGTGCATATGTGTATGAATTTCCAGCATGAATATTCTATAACTCCAACACGCAAAAAAGTTTCAGAATAATATACTGAAGATTAGAGAACTTGTGTATGAGTTTCTAGCATATTATGTTAGACTGGTATATAACACCGGAACTCCACTAGTTCCAGTATATTATGCTAAATATTTTTTGAATTTTGAACAGTGTTTTACTTCAAATTTATCTTTACATGAAAAATGATTAAATTTGATTACTTTTGAAACTGTGGTTATTTTTCAATAACCACTTGTAAATTTTCTTATTTTTGAATTTTTCCCGAAATAAGTTATCCCTTGATTAATTATCTAGAGATTAATTATTCTACCTTCTAATAGAGATAAAAAATACTATAATCTTATAATAACTAATTTCAAAATTAATTATTTCACGATTTTATTTCAACTAAACATAAAATAAACTTATTTTAATTATTTTTGAAATTAATTATTCATTATACATCGTAACCAAACAAGTCCTTCGGTTTATATTTTAAGATCAAAAGTTGGGTTTGTGTGGGCCCTCTATCTTCGTGTTGTGCGTGTACCGTCCTTCGCCTCATAGAATCTGTGGAGGACATGCTTGCTTTTTCGAGCTTTACTTCTTCTTCTTTTTCTTTTTTTTTTCCGGTCTCAATATCTTTGTCCCACAATGATTTACATATAATCTTTTCATAAGAAAAAATTTGAGTTATGAACACTAACACAATGTAATTTACCCGATACAGTAGGATATTCTCTCATTCTTTTCAAATTATCATATCAACGTTTTCTATTAAAAACTACCTATTGCGGGGTATGGGTCAAATTTGGCCCTCAACATTTCTACGCCGAAAGGTACGGCTAGTGAGTATGCGTCAATTAAAGCAAAGATATCACTTGGGCGTGGGGACAAAGGCGACACCAGTTAAAACTCAGCGTCCTCGCTAGGGGGACGTTGACTACTTTTTGTACTTTTATGATTGTTTCGAGGAAGGCCTCCCGCTGTATAAAGGAGACCTTCCCATTGTAAAGTGGCATCATTATTATTCTCGGATAATACAATTCTCTTATTTTCTCTTACTCTCTCTTTATCTCTACATCTAAAGAACACTCATTCTCGAGTTCATCTTATCAGATCTACTATAATAATTTTATCTCTTTTCTCTCTAGGTTTTATTATATTTGATTACGATTTATCCTCATTTATTTTTGATTGTTTTTAAGCTTACAAAGTAGATTGATAAATTTTGAGCCAAATATGCTGTAAAACAATTTGACCTGATAATGTGAAAAATATAAAAATTATAAGAGCACATTCTAAAGTCTTTAAAAAAATAAATATAGAAGTTAGTTACGCCTAGTTTTATATGTCGGTCTTTCTTATAGGGTATCATGGATTGTGGTTGAACTATGAGAATTAAGATGGGAATGCGACAAACTTGAACAATAGTATAATATATCTTGGACTGAAAATATCAACAATCTAATAAATTCTACACGTAACTTCGAAATTGTGTGGCTTCATGGTACTCAGAGTTCATACGCAATAAGAGTCCTTAATCAAGAATACTATCTAAATCAGTCATTTTTTATTTCTCTATCTTTAATTATTGAAAATCCATATAATTACTCGTATATTTTATTTCTTAATTATTTTATTTTCTACATTTAGCGTAACTGCATTATTATTCTAGTTTTTGAAACTACACCTCCTAATATTAAAAATAATGATTCATTAATAAATTTGACATATAATGGGTGATGTCATTAAAAAAGAATTTTGTTGTTAAATGATGCTCTAAACTTATTATGTTTCCTAATCTTAAGTTGTATTGGAACTTATTTTATTATTTTGGAATTAGACATATGTTCAAATTTATGAATATTGAA
This sequence comes from Nicotiana glauca, assembly GCA_026770625.1. Lineage (NCBI taxonomy): Eukaryota > Viridiplantae > Streptophyta > Magnoliopsida > Solanales > Solanaceae > Nicotiana > Nicotiana glauca. Next base: position 23,476 of record MU715609.1, on the reverse strand, counting down.
ACTGTGTTATATTTATGGTCTCAATATACTTGTTTTAGTAGTATTTACTTATTATTTCACATTGCATGCTGTTAATTTTTTAGTTCGAATCGATAGATTAGTTTTGTCAAATATTTGAACAATGATATGATATTATATTTATAAATGTTAGTTTATTTTATCAAACATGTATTCTATGGTGTTATTACAAGACGTGTGTTTTTAGTTTTAATAATTAATTACACTAATATTATTAATTTAGAAAATATATATCAATTATTTTTACAATAATAATTAGGGGTGTGCATTCGAGTCGATTTATCGATAAATCGAATCGATTATTTGTGATCGGTTTATCGATTTCGATTTCGATTTCGAAATTTTCCTTATCGAGTTATCGATTTCGATTTCGATTTCGATTTTGTCCTCTTCGATTATCGATTTATCGATAAACTGATAAGATATACTAAAAAAATCACTCTTATTCTATAATACCCTTTCCTTTACCCTTAGTCCGTAACCCTATTAATTCATCTACCACATTTAAGGAATGATCATATTTAAAGCTCAAGGAAATGAAGTCAAAATTAATAGAAAATAGAATTAGCCCTGATGATGTATTTTTATTTTATTTTTTATACTGTTGGAGTGTTGGTGGCATACATTTGATCCCTTACTTTATTTTCTTTGCATGTGCTTGTTGACACAATTTTTATGTTATAAACGGTGTTCGTCTTATTTTTGCTTCTTTTTGTCCATATTAGTTAGGCGTGTTTATAGAGATATACTTTTCATGTAATCCCGTAAATTTTTTTATTGGTGTAATCGATAACCGAATCGATAAGCCCCAAAAATCGATAAATCGAAATCGAAAAAATCGAAACCTTATTGAAACGATAACGATAAGCATATGTACAAATTGATAATCGATAAGTAATTATCGATAAGGGTCAAAATCGAATCGATAAATCGAATGCACACCCCTAATATTAATTATAAATATATGATTACAGGTTAATGTATATTCAGTAAAAAATAATATGCATCTATATCATTTAGTCTTATAAAAAATTATTTATATCCATATATTTGTTATATTAAATTTTAAATTTTGATAAATACTTCATTTAAATTTAACCTATCTGGGTAATTACACATGTGCAATCAAACAATATGCTTTACACTTTAATCATATTATGGCAAACAAATAGGACATCATAATTACTATATTGTGCAATTACAAGGCTATAATTTTTATCCTAATAATTACATCAATTTCAATTATCGGGTGGCTTTCTGTCATAATCCAAAATCCAACTAGACGTGATGTCACCTAACAACCCGCTAGGTAAGCCAATTAACAAACTATCAAATTTAATGAGATTGATTAAGAGAAGAAATGACAATACGACTGATTTTATGCAAGAATTTCTCAAGGACTGGTAGTACAAATCATGAACTTCTAAGATTTAAATTTTTATAAGACTGAATGAAATAATTACAATATCTGTTTGAAATATATATGAACAGAACTCGAATCTATTGCTACAAAGTGCAAGTGATAGTCATAGCTGGAACCCAGGTACATTTACATATCCAGCTCCTAGCATACGCAGCAACATCAACATCCAACATCTGCACGCAAGGTGCAGAAGTGTAGTATGAGTACAACCGACCCCATGTACTAAATAAGTAACAAACCTAACCTTAGGTTGAAAGTAGTGATGAGCTAGAACAAGGGTCGAAATCCAATACCAATAGCCAACAACAATTTATAACAACATAATAAAAATAGTATAAGAAATAATTTAGAGATACGATGCTCAACTCGTTCACAATTAAAGAAAAATATGCATATTTTTCAAAGGTGTCAGCAAAACTCGGTTCTTTTCACCAAATCACCAGAGATATGGTTAATTCTGAAAACTATAATTTTCCCCAAACATCTTCCAACAATAATTAAGATGTTTTATTTTTAGATAGGATGAGGAAAGTACATCTCTGTACCTACATGTCAATATGCAAGTGAAATCATGAATGCCACCAAAATCGGGTAACATGAGAAAATGCATCTCTATGCATGTATCTCAAGTACGCATGTAACATAAAATGCACCTTAGTTATTAGCTCATGTACGCACTGTCTCGTATTCTCACTCATCATGCTAAATACTCATCACTCTCAGTCACTCAGTATTGTACAGGGCAGATCCAGCCTAAACACAAATAAATCCAGGGCAGATCTAGCCCAATGCAAATGATTCCAACCCAAAAAAATCAATAGCAACTGCGCCCACTGTGGATGTGCAGACTCCAAAGAGGCTGATCCAGCCTAGGCATATAACAAGCCAGATCCTGGCATTAATGAATAAATCCTATTGCGGCCTATAAATATCACTCACAACATGCCCTTGGCCTCACTCAGTCTTCAATCTCTCCAGTTTCTTGGGCTCACAACACTCATTCTAAGTAGCCCTAATCAATGATATGAGATGTGGCAATATACAATAATTGAGACTGAGATATGATATGCAATGGTGAGTACGATTGAGTACATAACTGTAATTAAGCAAATAACTCAACATCAAAGAAAGACCAATGCAGGTCCAATAGTACCACAATATAGCCTAAACATGATTTCTAGCATAAATTACAGCTCAAGTGCTCTAACACATAGAGTACAATAAAAAATTTCATATAAGATAACTACACAGTCCCATGGAATCGACTAAATAACAATTCACACGGTGTACGCCCGTCACCAAGCATGTGCGCTACCTCAACACCAATCACATAGCACGTAATTTAGGGTTTCATACGCTTAGCACCAAGTTTAAAAGTGTTACTTACCTTTAACAAGCCGAATCCAATACTGAGCAAGCCAAATGATACACCAAAAATGCCATCCCACGCGTACCAACCTTTGAACCGCTCGAAGTAACTCAAGAACATCAAATAATACCTAAGAAAATAATTCCAAATGATAAAGGTCGAATCTTCAATCAAAACCCCAAAGTAAAAAAAAATTCAAACCCAGGCCCGCACCTCAGAACTCGACAAAACTCACAAAATCTGACAACCCATTCATTTATGAGTCCAACCATACTATTTTCACTCAAATCCAACTTCGATTCGATGATCGAAACTCGAAAATTTACTCTATGAAACTTTAGACAAAATCCCCAAATTTTCTTTCTTGAAATCCTCAATCAAATGCCAAAAACGAAGATATATTCATGAAATATAGTAAAAGATAAGTAGAGAACGCGTATCCCAGTCCACATGGTAAAAATGGCTTCAAAAATCATCTCAATACAAGCTTCATAGCTCCAAATATGTAAAAATGGACCAAACCTCGAAATTAGAGTGCCTATAATTACTAGGTGAATTAATGAATCACGCCTCGAAAAAATACCCTCGCGATCGCAAAGAAGAAAATGCAGTGCCCCTGAAAATGCACTACGCGATCGTGAAGCACAAACTACTCAGCATCGAAAAGAACCTTTGCGAACGCGCCCTTAGGCTCGCGAACGCGATGAACAAGCCATGAAGACCTACCCAGCATAGCTCTACAACGCGAATGCGAAGATCGAACTGCCTAGTATTCGCGACTGCGAAGAAGAAACACTTAGCTCTAATTTCTCTTACGTGATTGCATCCCTCAATCCACGATAGCGAAGAACACCGATTGCACTAGACATCAGTAGAACCAACAACGGGAACATGAAATAAAATAGCCCGAAATCAATTTGAAACACACCCGAGCCCCTTGGGATCCCGCCCGAACATACCGACATATCCCAGAATCTAAAACGGACCAACTCGAGGCCTCAAATCACATATAACAACATCAAAATGCCGAATCACACCTTAAATCAAATACAATGAACTTTGAATCTTTTAACTTTTGAAAACTCACGTCGAAACATAACAAATCAACCCGGAAAGAACTCAAATTTTTCACAAAGGTCCCAAATGACATAACGAAGCCACTCCAATTCCCGGAACTACAATCCGAACCCGATCTTATAAAAGTTATTTCCCGATCAAACTTATGAAGTTTCCAAACCATCCAATTTCCAACTTTCGCCAATTCGTGCAGAAACTTTTTCGAAATATCCAAGTGAAACTACATGCATAAGCCCTAGTCCAAAATTACCATCCTGGCCAAACAGAACCATTAAAACTCCGATCCGAGGTCAAATACGAAAAAGCCAAACTTGGTCAACTCTTCCAACTTAAAGCTTCAATCATGAAATTAATTCTTCCAAATCACTTTCGAATAACCTGAAAGCAAAAACTCAATGATTCACACAAGTCATAATACATCTTACGGTGCCACTCATGCCCTCAAATTACCTTGCGAAGTGCAAACGCTCAAAATGACTGGTCAGGTTCGTTACAATTTCCAAATAGAAGCTTAGTTTAGGTTACACTCTTCACGAAGATAATGCAATTTTATTGATTAGAGTGAACAATTTTCTGAAAATTCTTCATATATATCATGCTCTATCACCTAACAGTTTATTCGAAATTATATTAGAAATAACCTCTGCGATTTCGGTCTGTTGGATTTTAGTCCCAAATATTTAATAAAATCAAATAATTTAATTAAAAAAAATGAGATAAATGAGGTCAGTAGTTATCACATCAAGTATGTATTTTGGAAAAGGTTCGTGGTTTCACACTTTCACTCCATTCAATAATTTTGAACTGCGACAAAAAGAAATATATCTCTTATGTAATTGTAGGCATGCAAAATTTATTAGATTTAAATTTAATAAAAATAATTTTTATTATAATTTATGTTCAAGATAAACTAGTCCAAATAAATATTATGGGCTATAATTAGATTAATTACTTAAGTCCAATAATTATTGACTAGGCTAGCCATTTAGTTGGGCTACAAGTGATTAGCCCACTTTATTAGGCCAAATATGTCATCTTCCTAGAGGTCCAGTTTGGTGTCAAGTGTCAAATGACGTGGCACGCCAAGTCAAACGGAAGAGACAATAGGATCATGCCACGTGTCAAAATGACAAGACATGCAAAGTCAAATTAAAAGGCTAATGAAATCGCGCCACATGTGCAAGTAACATGTTCTCGCCAATCAAACGCGCCTTATCATGCTTCAATCTGATTGGTCGGAAAGAGTTTATTCTCATTACACCTCTTGCCTCCCACAACTATAAATAAGGGTCTTAATTACTCATAAAAGGGATAAGAAGTTATAACAAGAAGACACAAGGGAGCTCGTGGATCAAAGGTGTTACAACCCATATCCATAAATATTAGTTCATGTTGTAAGTTAGTCGACTTAAATCTGAGAATATATTATCTTTGAGATTATAGAAGTTAATCCTATTGGTCTTAAATGATATAAAGATGTATAAGAGTGGTTAAGAAGTATTAGAATTTAAATGAACCCGTATTTTCGGGTAAAACTAGAGGTGCTTAATATTCTCAATAGGTCATTGGTTAAGTTATTTGAATCATATAATACCAGTATAATAAGTCTTGAAGTAAAACGAGTGATGAAACTAAACCACAGGGCGTATTATATGGTTTGATCCTTTTTTGAAAGGCGCTTTCTTTTCATATGTACTAACTCCGTCATCGTAGTCATTGAGAAGTGCTTTGAGGCAAGACCGTGCCCTTTCGGAGATGGACAAGGATCGCCAACTTTGGGGCTGAGGAATAATAATGATAAGCAAAAGGGGCCTTCGCAAGGTGACAATGCTTATAGCAAGATGAGTCCAGGCCGGGGGCTTGGAGAAGATGTATCGGCTGAGCCTGCTGCGCCAGAGATCTCTGGCGCTAGAATGAGTGTGTGTTGTTTCTTCTATCTTCTTAGGCCAATGATTCTTTATTTCAGTTATAGAAAAAGATGCCATTGAAGGTGAGGAGGGGGTTGAGCATATGACTGTGCGTGGTGGATATGGTATTGGAGTGTCCTGACTAAATACTGACGCTCTGGTGGTGGGAAGTAGTGTTGGAGTTGATTATATGGAGTTGGGTATAGTTTTGAGGCTGTGGTCGAGGTTGGGTGTAGTGGTGAGGAGAACCCCCTGGGCTATGCCATAGTCTTGAGACGACCATAGCAACATCTTCTTTCTTTTTTTTCCCTAACACGTCCTCGGTGCAATTCTGGATTGCTTGTGTAGTTGCTTTGATGGTTGAGTAACTCATGATCTTGCTTGATTTGAGTCACTCCTCTACCATTACTCCCATTTTTACCACTTCATTAAAAGAATACCTATGGCCGAGATTAGGTGACCAAAGTAACTAGGCTCCATAGCCTAAAGAAAATATTCCACCATTTTATCTTCCTCCATTAGAGGGTTGACTCGTGCTACCTATTCTTTCCAACATAAACAATACTCCCTGAAACTCTCATTAGGCTTTTTTTCTATCTTCGTCAAAGAGAAACGACCTGGGACAATCTCTACAATATATTGGAAATGTCGAGCTAAAGCCTGGGCCAGATCATCCCAAGTGTACCACCTGTTATTGTCCTGGCGAGTGTAACACTCTAATGCCGCACCACTCAGACATTGGCTAAAATATGCCACAAGGTCTCCATGCCCGTCATACAAGTCAAACTTGGGCATTTTCAATCCAACAGGTAATTGGACATCAGAAAACAAACACGGATCCTTATACTCCACGCTCACTTGGCCACCTAACCCTTGCATATTTCTCAGGTACTGATCAAAACTCTTTACCTTCCTAAATATCTCCTCTTGCTCCGTGTTTTTGGGTGGTTTCTCAGTTGCGACAGGAAGTTCAAAGTGGGGAGTGTAGGAGTAGTGATCTGGGACCTTGAAGGTAGGTTCTGGGGGATAGTACTGAGTATCTTAGGCTTGGAATATCGGCTTACTGGAAGATCGATGGAGTGTAGCCGGTGGAGATGGCACGAAAACAAGGGTGGCTGGTGGAGAGGGTATGTGGTTGCTGTGGCTGGTGGAGCTTGGATGGTTTGGGAAGTGGTGTCATGATAGTGGTGGTAAAGGGTGAAGCTTTGTGCGTGTTGTGGGGATGAATCAATAGTGGGAGGCTCTTGAGATTGAGCTAGTGGTGGGATAAAAGCAGGGTTGGCAGGGTATGAAGGTGGAGGATGCCCTTTCATCAATGCTTGGTACATTTCGGCCATTTGGTGCTTCATCTTATGTAACTCTTCTTTCAGACCAGGCTCAGATTCCTCCTCCTCTCTCGGTGGGTCAATAATACCCGCATCCAATTCTTTGCTAGCCATGATCAATTTGTGTATAGACCTGATGTTGTACGGGTGGGTTGCCAGAATGTCATACAAACTAACCACCTTCTTATTCTGAATGAAAACAACAAACTTGTTAGTTTTTAGGATTTAACAAATAGGCAACCGCACGTTTGGGATACAATGCACCCGAATGATTAAAAGTTTCTACTATTCATTTGAACGGATGCATGTTTCATCCCGGCTTTGAACTAACTCTTTTCATTTTGCACTTTCTCTACACTCTTTTCTTTTCTTTTCACTCCAGCTCTTCTTTAATCACTATTGGACTTTCCCACTTAGTTCTTGTTTCTTCCATTTTATTTTGCACTTGTTTTTGCCCTCTCGCTTCGCCATTATTTTTTTCCACTCAAATTTCCTCTTTTTATTTTCTCTCTCTCTCTTTCTCTATATCGTTTCTCCTTTTTTTTTCATTTTCATTTTACGGTTATGATCCAATCCTATAGGGATTGCCTACGTATCATGATGCCGTATGAATCAGATCATTACATAGTTAAGGAGATAAGTGCGAAATAAAAGGAGTACATATTTTTTTGTATTTTCATAAATTAAAATAAAAACATTCTGACATTTCCTCTATTACAATGACTTCCCTAACAGAATTAAACATAAAAACTAACAAACTCAAAAGAAACCGCAATTCAGACTCGAAGGTGGACTAACAAACTCCTAAAGAAACTGAAAATACAGACTCGAAAGTGGACTAACAAACTCCAAAAGAAACTAAAAATACATACTAGAACGATAAAATAAGAAATACATGAGTTACTCAACTACTACTCCAGGGGAACGCGGGACATCAGACGGTCTTGCCATGAGCCTATGCACCATATCTTCTTGAAGGTGATATAAGTTAACCATTATCTGATGGGAAAAAATCATAACTGCAGCGAAAAATATGGACATGGTCATGTCCTCTCATTCGTTGTACTTCATCACAGTATAGTCATCAATCCTTCTAACCCTCTCACTGATGAAAACCTTCTCCTATAGCAGACGTCTAATATGTTGAGATCTGGCCTCCAGAACATGTGTGGCCGTATGAATTTTCTCTTGCAATTGCTGCAGGTCCTTTTCTAACTGTGGCATCAAGGTATAGCAGTGTTCTCTTTCTGCTTTGAAGATCTTCGCTTGCTTGGTCATTTCACCTTCAAGGGTATTGATCTTTTTCTCCATTCCCATGATTCATTTGCCGTATTTTTCCTTTAACTGCCAAACGAAACATGCCCGTTCCTCCGCATTCTAGACCAAATTTGCTCGGGCCTTTTCTAGTTCGCCCTCGGTCTTTTCCAAATCAAAACCATAGTCACACACTTTCCGCCTAAGTTTGTCTATAAGTTTCTCATCCTTTTCACTTCTGGCAGGCTTCTCAGCTGTTATTTTCATTTCCTGGAATTGGGCTCGGAGGGTATCATTTTCATGCGCCAATCTTTTCTTTTTAGTCTCATCCGCAACGGCTTGCAAACCATTCTCAAATTGAAGATCCCTGACTTGTTTTTCCAACATGCTTATGGCGGCCCTATACTCATTTTCTTTGGCCAACCAATCCCATTTTTCATGTGATGCTTTAATAAATTCTTGGAGGTGGGGTCTTTTGACTGGTCTTGCAAACTCAACACTTCTTTTATACCACTGCTTCATGGAATTAGCCATCAGAACGGATCTCGAATGCATGAATGCTAAGGTCTTCATCCTTGGGAATTATGTGGTGTCTTCCTAACTGTCTCAAAACCGGTAAGGGGCATAAGACTGGATATTTCTGAGACCCATCAGGAGGAAGTGAGGACCGGTGGTAGGCATGTATTTAATCTCATTGACATGAAGCCAGCCCAAAGTCCACTCTATGTTATCTACAGTTATGATGCGGAGGCAAGATATCTAATCTACGACCCCTTCCAGTATCTTGAACCCATCGACCCTTGTATCAAAGTCCTCTATGCAGCTTTTCCCTGTCAACCATAATTCATGTACCGAAGACGATGTCATAGATGCTCAATCATCCACATTTGTAGCAGCTAATTGCAACCTTCAAAAAAGTCTACTCCGGTTTTGCAAGCCGTGAGAGCCCAAAATATTTCAGACACTATTATAGGTGCAAAGGTGCCCTTGGCATTGACCATCAAAGTATTAACGACCCCGGCTACCCGTAGATCAATATTCCCATCGTTCCTGGGAAACACTAGAAGAACAAAAATTGCCACATGAAAGCAAAACATATATGCTCTTCCCATTTTAGTTGGTTCCCTTTACTGCAAATTCTGCTCTCCGAATTTTCAAATCCCCCTATATGTCAGCACCGCCGGTATATGAAGTATAGAGTGGAAAACCTATTCTTGAAATCTGCATACTCGACCTGCCCGATTATTTTTAGCAAGTCTAGAAACTTGTGTGGGGTGACGACCCTGGGAGCGACAAGGTATTTATGTATTAGCCCCACAGTACTCCCGACATATCCCGTTATTGTCATGCCCCAAGAATCGAGGAGCGCAACCGATGCTCAACCAAGTAAACCCGACTGAAAAAGCCTACTAGGTTTCATTCTACCCAAACTAATTCATGAATAAATAGGAGATGGACTCCATTAATCATACTTAGTAAGTATTTCGTTAACAACTTCCATTTCATTTCCATTAGCAGATTAAATCATCATTATCAAAATATTACAAGTTATATAATTTTTTGCCAAACATCAATATCTCTACTTTAATTCCAATACCAGACACTACCCACAACCTGTCTACGGAGCCTCTAAACATTACTGAAGAGTAATGTAATAAGGAAATGTCGGTAATAAGGCTCCTTCCATACCTCAAATACAAAGTACATGATAAACAGATAAAATAGGACACCAAAACGAAGTGGGGCTCACCAAGTCAGCTGAAAAGATGATGCGGCACTAGCTGTGACCAACATTGCCTGCTATAGAAACACCTACATCGATTTAAAGACGTAGCGCCCCTGGCAAAAGGGACGTTAGTGCTATCGAATAACACTAGCATGTATAACTAAACACCATCTAGTTAGAAAGAACTTTCATACAATAATAAGGAAATCACAAGGATAACTCAAACACTTTAAATGATCACAACATTATCAAATAAAAGAATCATGCAGTTTTCACATCATTTTACAATAGCTTTTAGTTTGGGGCATTTTAAACTTTCGACATTATTCACAATACCACCGCTATCTTGAGCGGACTCGGATCTCGACTCGATCATCTATGTCGCCTCATTTGAGACATATACTTCAATCACAATATCATTTTCCCCTTTTCCGAAATTTATTCAAAATACCACTGCTATCTTGAGCGGAATCTGATCTCGGCCCGATCGTCTAGGCTGCCTAACCAAGGCATTGTTCCCTTCTAATTAATCATTTCGTTTAAAATATATCATTCCATAGGCAATTGGGGCCACAAGGTATCACATAATTATTGGCACTAGGCCTCATTTTACATCATTCCCAATTTCAATATTAGCTTTGCCATTTAGGACAGTAGGTGCACACAAGAGCAAATAGAAATAATAAGCATAAATGAGACTTCACATAGATAGCACAATGTATGCGTCTTTAATCTCAACTTAAGGTCTAAGCATTTCAATACATGATTTATATTCCTTGCACCTTTTCAAGTTATTAAGAATAGCACATTGATCATATTGGAATACATCTTTCACAAATATAAGGTAGCAACCCCAAATTCATGTGGAACAATAAGCAATTTAACAATTCAACTTTAATCTTACCGTATTCACACAAATACCGATGAAGCTCAATTTCTAAAAGATGGGGTTTTAGCCATACATGCCTTGTTTAAGCTTTCCTTAAATTACTACGACATTCCAGAAATTCTATAAATCCCAATATACTTTAAGACATATCAAAATTGAACACAAATTAGGAAGGTATTCATGGTTTTAGCTCATTTGAGCATTTTATCAAATACTAGTTGAGCATCTTGATTTTAAATCTCTTTTACAAGTTTTCCTTCATTTCTCCAACCCAATTTGAACATGAACTACACTTATTAGTTCTTTAACATCACATACTACAACTTAGTCCCACATGCATGGCCTATATCTAACCCCCAAAACATATTTGAACCTTTAACCTATTGCATGAAATTTTGGAAGCAGGACTTACCCGGATGGAGGACAATCTATGGTTATCTTCTTTGATTCTTGAAGTCTTGAGCAAGATTTGGATGATTATGAGGTTAGGCCCATCCTTTATCTCTGTATATGCTCTCATATCTCTCCAAAATCAGTGGAAAATGGCCCCAAATGAAGCCCCAAAGACTATATATTAAAATGGGGTTGGGTTTTAAAAATAGGACAAATAAGCCTTTTTACGTCAAAACCAATTGCTATACAGTCAAGAGAAAATACCTTATTTCCACAATACTTTCGGCCTTCAATGTGACCTCTTATACTTAAAGGCTTTTCCATAACACATTCACGGAAATAATCTTCACCCCAAACTAAACTACCAAGGATGAAAAATAGATACCCTTCATAGGCCAACTATCCATTACTTCAACCTTTAGCAATTTCCACCGAAATGATATACAACGGATCTTCAACTACCTTCTTAGACATAGACATGTGAAAACACAAAATATATGGGGAACAACTATGGGGAAACATCATACCCCTAATGCGGCATAATGTAAAATACACTTATGCAACCTTCATTATCAACTCATATAATATCTTTAGGGGAAAGTATTGAGAATAACCATTCACCCTCCTGAATTCTAAATCTCTATGCGAACATGCACGCTAAACCTTTGATGACCTTCAACAATTAATCTAAGATGTGCGATCATAAACTGACCATAAAAATTACCTATCGAATATATGTGATCACACTGCGAAGCTTCCTCTTTGACTTGTTTGAACCTTCAATACCCAATTGATTTAATACAATGTGGAACAATAAAGTTCAAGATCCGGTTGGAATTATTCAGGAATCCATTAATGTGATGAGTACAGTATTTCATGAGGTTATATGCTAAGAGACACAAATATCTTTCCTAACAATACTGACATGGTTAATCATTATGATGACATCAATTATAAGACAAATGAGGCATAGGGGTAAGTAGTACATTGGCAATAGGAATCATTAAGGAGGAATATTCAAGTACATGACCTAGTCGTCTCCTAGAGTGTAGGGAAAATCAATTTATAAAAATTAGAATACTCTGGCACCTTGAATGCGATATGGGATTCAAAATACATGAAGTTGAATTACCCTACTGACGTTAGCTGACACAAGGAATCTATGCCATAAGCCCATGAGGATGAAAAAGAAGCTAAACACTTATGAGATTATCATAATTCAAACATCTTAACCCTCCCTGACAATTGACCCTATATAAGAGAACTAAAGGTACGGCAACTTGTCTTCCAAATCAATATGCTCATGATATGTGCAAAAATCTGAAGACATTTAATCTCAACCTTTCATGGGTAAAACCACATAGCTGGGACATCTAAATGTTGGGACGAAATAATGTATTGGTTAGAGGCGTTCTAATGGTTAACGTGATGCTCCGGGGAGAAAGACAAATAACACTCTTATCCACCCAAGGAGGTGAATACCAAGGGTAGCAAAACTCCCCTCACATGAAAATGATATAGCCAATTATTCTAGAAGCCGAGGGAGCAGAAGGCCATGTAACCTATCCAATCTGACCGATTTAAGACTTTTTGAAAAGGGGACGCACTTTGGTTTGAAATCACAACAATATAAGCTCGAACTTAGGGAAAACCATTACCCACGAGACAAGCTCACGTAGCCCTAGAAGATCATTAATAATGGCGAGAAAGTACTTAAAACCATTATGAGTTGGTATAAAAAAAGCCCTCAAAGTACCCACATGGATAAGTTTGAAAGAATAAGACATCTTAATGCATTTATTGGGGAAAAGTAACCTAGGTTCTAGTCATAGGGACAAGCAGAGCAGGTAAATGGTTGTTAGAAGAACATCTACAAGGAATACCAATAATATTTATTTATTCTAACAGAAGGAATATGTCCCCATCATTAATGCTATAAGACTTCCTCTTTGATGCCATAAAACATAAATGAATTTTACAATGAGAGTTATCAGATGAAATAGATAGTAGGGTAGCAAAACTAATGAGCATCATTTGGAACCAACAGGCTTAAACTAAGTTGAAGACATTAGAAGTCTATAGTAAAGGGGAATTTACCCACTTTCAATGTCCTTTTAGAAAAGCGGGCTTGTAAAGTACATAAAAGTGAGGTGAATTTAATTGAATCATATAGTTGGATAGCTAGTCGAGAAAATGAGATAAGATCGTATTTAAAAATATGGGGAAATAACACATGATGCAAGGTAAATGAAAAGAAAGTGAGAAAGCCTATGGAAGTAACCTTGACATTGTAACCACTAGGAAGGGTGGTAATTTAAAGCGATTACGAGAAGCTACATTTTTGAAAGAAGATCTCTGTATGAAGTCACGTGATGTATAGCCCCAGAATTCGAAAATCCAAGTATGTTCAGCAACTCTACTTCATAATGAAGCACTACAACACATTTCTACACAACCAGCTATTACAAGCCACATTGGGAGATGCTATAAGATTTGACCGAGAGAAAGGCTTTGACACATGAATGTGTTACTAGATGTATTTCTCCTCGGTCAACCCAAAACCCAAAAGGTGAGAGTTAGACCGATAAGTAGATCGTTGGACTAGCACATGTGTAAACAATCCATTATCGAAAGGAGATCATTCAATCTCAGCAATTTGCTGCATGCTATCAACCCTTGATGAACTTGAAATGAGGTGGGAACCCGATAAGATAGTATAAAATAATTATGGAATGTTTGCAGATGTTCATAATGAGTTCTCCATGGATTTTGACTTGAGAAATACCTAGATGCTAATGAAAGACAAAAAGACAAGAGAAACAGACGTCGTGCTACAGTAAATAACCCCCAAAGGTGCGCTTTGTCTTGACGGAGATCCTAGTATGGGTCCTTACAAGAAAGGAAGTGTTACAATGACTCATAGAAGGATATATTCTCTCATGGTTATCTAAGAAGTGTTGGGAAACTAGCACAATGAATTCATTAACTAAAGAACACAATTAACACATGTTGTGGAGGTGTAAAGATAAAATAAACATTTGTTATAAAGTGGACATGCTTTTACTATATTAACTCCCAACTGCAATACACGACCACGCCACGAGCAACCACAATACTAGAAATAAAGTGAGATACTTACTACGGGATGTCCCAAATGGACACGAAAGTTATACTAAGATGGAGACACGAGATCTTCCCATGACGGGGATGTGGGGATCTCAATTTTTAGAGAGACTGTATGCACACGGTGACCATTTCGATTGACATACACTCATGTGAAAGGTATTAAGGTATGCTCTTATGTTACTAGATAGTGAGAAGCTTTCATGATGACACTCGCAAGAGAGTAGATTGATTGTTCAAACCATATAAGCCATACACACAACTAAGTAAAAGAGTGACTCGAGAAGGATCACAACACTGGGATGCTTTACATGGAACTTGACACCACATAGGTAAACTTTACAACATTGCACGCATAGGCACAAGTGGGCAGATGTTGTCCATTTTAATAAAATATTTTGTAATAAATTCATCAGGTATAGTCACTTGTTAAGAATTTAGGAAAAGAAAGTGGGAAATATCAATCCTAGAGTTATAACTCAATTCAAGGACATAATTATATAACTTAATTCCACAGAAAGGGTGCAAATAACAGAATTTGTGATAGAGTGGATTTACAAATATTATGTCTCGTTCAAAGAGTAAGTGCATGCAATGTTTCGTGATTTAGATTCTTGTTAAGACCATATCTATGCAGGCTCCCAATACAGATGTACGTATATAATAAAGAAAAGCATGTGGCGTTCAGAATGACGTACTAATGGGTCACTTACTCTGTGTCTCTAGATTGTCGGGGCAGTGCCTTAACTAATGCACCCTGACTCTACATCTGTAATATACATTGGTAACATACTGATATACTACATGATCTAGTGGTTCAGTGACATAAATAGGAACAAGGGTACTTCCCTTAGCAACAAGTTCTACCAATCCATCCATGGCTCGTTACATTCTCCTAACAAACTCTTGGGCAATCTCCCTCAGATTCAATGGTGGGGTCATTCCTTTCTTATAGCTTTAAACTCGTGGATTATAGTTTCAATATTACTCAGCTTAGGAGTAAGACATAGCGAGGAAATTAGCTCCCTATCTTGGGTTCTACTGCACGATCTGGAGTATCAAAGAAGGGTGAAATTCCTAAATGTTCAAATAGCCTCCAACTTATAGATGTGGTCAACTACACACCGATAAGAAGGACTCTACTAGACACGGCTCCGAGATATCCCAGGATAAATTGAAACCTTAGGCTCTAATACCAACTTTTTCATGCCCCAAGAACCAAGGAGCGCGACCGGCACTCAACCGAGTAAACCTATCTGAGCAAGTCTGCTAGGTTTTATTCTACCCAACTAATTCATGAATAAATAGGATATGGACTCCATTAATCATACTTAGTAAGTATTTCGTTAACAACTTCCATTTCATTTCCACTAGTAGCTTAAATCATAATTATCAAAATATTAAAACTTTTATAAATTTTTGCCAAATATCAATATCTGTACTTTAATTCCAACGCCCGACACTACCCACAACCGGTCTACGAATCCTCTAAACATAGCTGAAGAGTAATGTAGTATGGAAATACCGGTAATAAGGCTTAGGCTATATCTCAAATACAAAGTACATGATAAACAGATGAAATAGGACCCCGAAACGAAGTGGGGCTCACCAAGTCAACTGAAAAGATGATTCGACACTAGTTGCGACCAACACTGCCTGCTATAGAAACACCTACATCCATTTAAAGACATAGCGTCCCCGGCAAAAGGGACATTAGTGCCATCGAATAGCACTAGCATGTATAACTAAACACCATCTAGTTAGAAAGAACATTCATACAATAATAAGGAAATCAAAAGTACAACTCAAACACTTTAGATGATCACAACATTATCAAATAAAAGAATCATGCAATTTTCACATCATTTTCCCATAGCTTTTAGTTTGGGGCATTTCAAACTATTTAACATTGTTCACAATACCACTGCTATCTTGAGTGAAGCCCGATCTCGACCCGATCGGCTAGTTCGGCTCATTTGAGACATGTACTTCAATCATAATCTCATTTTCCCTTTTTTCAGAATTCATTCACATTACCACCGCTATCTTGAGCGGAGTCCGATCTCGGCCCGATCGGCTATGCTGCCTTACCAAGGCATTGTTCCCTTCTCATTAATCATTTCATTTCACATATATCATTTCATAGGCACTTGGGGCCACAACTTATCACATGATTCTTGGCAATAGGCTGCATTTTACATCGTTCCCAATTTCAATATTAGCTTTACCATTTATGACAGTAGGTGCACACAAGAGCAAATAGAAATTTTAGCATAGATGAGACTTCACATATATGGCATGATATATGCAGCTTCAATCTCAATTTAAGGTCTAAGCATTTCAATACATAATTCATATTCCTTGCACCTTTTCATGTTATCAAGAATAGCACATTGATCATATTGGAATACATCTTTCACAAATATAAGCTAGCAACCCCAAATTCATGTGTAACAATAATCAATTTAACAATTCATCTTTAATCTTACCGTATTCACACAAACATCGACGAATCTTGTTTAAGCTTTCCTTAAGTTACTGCAACATTTCGGAAATTCTAGCAATCCCAATATACTTTGGGACATATAAAAATTGAACACAAATTAGGAAGGTATTCATGGTTTCATCTTATTTGAGCATTTTATCAAAATACTCATTGAGTATCTTTATTTCAAATCTCCTTTACAAGGTTTCCCCAAACCAATTTGAACATGAAATACCCTTATTAGTTCTTTAACATTTACATACTACAAATTAGTCCCACATGCCTGGCCTATTTCTAACACCCACAACATATTTGAACCTTTAACCTATTGCATAATGTTTTGGAAGCAGGACTTACCCGGATGGAGGACAATCTATGGTTATCTTCCTTGATTCTTGAAGAGTTGAGTAAGATTTGGATGATTATGAAGTTTGTCCCCTCCTTTATCTCTCTATATGCTCTCATCTCTCTCGAAAATCAGTGGAAAATGCTGTCAAATGAAGCCCCAAAGACTATATATTAAAATGGGGTCGGGTTATAAAAATAGAACAAATAAGCCTTTGAAGCCGGGTCTGCGATCGCAGAATGGACCACAAAATAATAATGTGGGCCATAGATTGCACTGCACAATAGGTGCCCAAAACTGGGTAACACCGGACCAATTTGCGACAGATTTGCGATCGCAAATTCAAAAATACGACAGATTTGCGGTCGCAGATTCGACACAGGATTACATTTTCCAGCCTTTGGTAATTTGATCATAACTTTGTGTAGGAATGACCAAATGATGAACGGTATGAAGCGTTGGAAACTAGACTTGAAGGCCTTTCATATGATAGATTGTTCATCACATACAACCTTATACATATTTGTATATGCTCGTTCAAAGTGTGTACTAGTGCAAGTACCTTTGGAGTATTTGCCTATTATGAAATTTTCCAATTTGACTTAGGCTTAGGCCTTTCCTTGGGCCCCAAATTACTTACGACAAGACTTTTATACTTATTTACCAAATCCAATTGATGCCCACCATGATAATAACACATAAATATTATAATTAGTCTATGTGGCACCACGAAATTCTAGATTACTTAGCGAAATTTTCTGGGGCCTTATAACTATCTCCTCCAAAGTAGGTGTGAGTTCGAAGTCCGAGAAATGCAAAATATTGTGAGGTAGATTCCAAAATGTAACCTGTGCTTTTATTATATTCCCCTAGGCCTGATCTTTAGTAATCCAGTGAGCTCCCCCAAGTAATGGTTGACAGTGTCTCTTCCTTGCTCACCTAAATCCTCCCACCACATATGTAGTTCCAGCGGAATCTTGGTCATGGCCTTTTGTTTTTTTTGTCAAAATTTTTTTGCAGAGTCTCAGGATATTTGGAATACCAGATTTTGGGAAACGGATGAAATTCTCTCTCATACCCCGAAGTTGTTTTTTTTGGTTTTCCACACTTAGTCTAGAAGATGGTCAACATGCAATCCAAAATAAATAAATGCACATGTATCACATAAAAATGCATTATGTTGGTTTCTTTATTTTCGGGAATGCCTGTCCTAGATGGATCTAACTCCTGTGTTGAGTCCCCAAAGTCAAATGCACATGATGCAAAAAAGCGTTCCTACTAGGGATCCGGCATGAGGCTGAGTTATTCTAGGTTCAAAATCTGGGTATATTGTTCTAGACTTGGTGTACCCAAGCGGACAACTCGAGCCGAGAGGGGAAACGTACCGGGAACCAAAAGGCCATCTAGCTTTGTAACATACCCGAACCTCTTTCTAAATTAAGGTATGACACTAACAGAAAAGAAGTCACGCCAGCATGCACTTCCCTAAAGATGAGAAGAGAAGAATTTCGTAGCAGTTTATATACAGTTCAAATAATATAGAAGCGGTAAAAATTGGCATTTAGCACATTAGGCCCAAACATGTAATAAAACAAGATAATAAATAAAATCTTAATACAACAATTATTATAAGCTCGGATTCTTGAACCCTGAACAAAAGATTCTGGGTTCGATCCCCAGCAGAGTCGTCAGGGCTGTCACACCTCCTTATTCTACCACGGGAAGTAGTATAAGGGAGTTTTTTTCAATTTAAGTGACAATCAAAACGGGATCATTTATATTAAATTTAGAGTCTCCACTTGGGATAATTTATGGTGTCCCAAGTCACCGGTTTAAAACCCCGAATTAAGGAAATTTGACTCTATTTATGGTCCCCGAAACACAAAAATCTGGGTAAGGAATTATATTAACCCGGGATAAGGTGTTAGGCATTACTGGATTTCGTGGTTTTAGTACGGTCGCTCAACTATTATTATTGGCCTATTTATCTGATTAATAAAACTTTGAAACCTATGTGCATTTTAACCCTTTTAAAAGCGGCTTTTAATAATCCAATTATCAAACAACTAATTATTTGATTACACGTTGCGAATCATCTTACGGGAACCGTACCCAAGATCTACAATATATTTATTTTATTAACACAATTAAATTATGGCCGGGTAACATGAATGTACCCCCGTTTTAGAAATTAAAGCATCACAAAATACGTTACGGGAACCGTACCCGTAGCTATGATATTTTATTTAATTAACGCACCTAAAGAAAAATTACGAGAGTTTAAAGTGTTTTCTACACTAAGTTATAAAATTAATACGAGGGCCATAGACTATGTGATTGGATAGAACACCTCAAATTATTTACAGAAATGTAATCAACTAAAGTGAATTTATGGATGTTCAAGCTTCATCTAATTAAAGGCAATCTATATTTACCAATTATAAGCAAGCATTGAACAATATAAGGGACATTTAATTATCAGGGTGGTGCTCATATTTTAACTGGTTCTAAGTTACGATATACAACTATTGGTTATAAATACATTGAGCGGGGAGGGGGAATTTAGGTCCTAAACATATACAAAACTTGGGCCAACAACAAGCCCACTACATTACTCAAAATAAACTATTTTGGGAAAATAAACGATGATGAAGGCTGGGCTCGAGATTGAGCCCAAATGAAGGAATGGAAATAACTGGAACCAAATGAACCCAACCACAATCCATGCGCCCCTATTTGGGCCAGCTCCAACTCTCAAACGTTTGGCAAGGATACTTCAAACATTAAGGCTCTAATGAGGCCCAACTAACCATAATTCACACACAACAACATAACATGCCCATTCTGAAAATGACAACACCCAAACAACCATATTATAAACCTTTAGTTCATTGTCTCACTACTAATACTAACAACAAGAACCTGGATTTATAAAACTATTAATTAATCATATTTTTTACATATGCAATGGTTCTAACAAGCACTATGTTAATATTAATCAATAGGAGATCGATTTCTGAAACTCATTCATGGATTAACATTAGATCTACACGTATTTTTATGCTTAACAATCCAAACACTTGAATGTACGTTCAACAATCTTTAATAAAGTGTCAAGTAATTACAATTACTAAGTATAGCAAATTGTTAAACCATCTATGAATGAACTAAAGTAACTTGAATGCCTAAACCATCTAAATATACTAACATCAGTGTCGAGAGTACTTAAGCAAGAACTAAAGAAGTTACAGATTCTAGGTGATGAAGAACAATAGAAAAGAAAACATTTAGCTAAATAAATATTGGGAGTCAAATTCAAAATCAGCAGATTACAAGCCCATTTTTATCACTTCAAGCTCATGAACATATCTGGAAATCAATAACAAAAGCAAAATAGGGTGAAGATTTCAGCCAAAAGACAACAACAACTACATCAACATCACACAGTCCCAACTTAATCCCTATTTGAATCAGAAATTCAAGAAATCCAAAGGAAAACTTCAGAGTACTTTTCTTTTTTACTCAAGGAAATCAGAAGCAAGCTAATTCAGCCCTATTTATCAAATGGTGCAAAGTTTTTTTTTTTGGGGTATTTCTAAGGTCTGAAGTATGCCCAAAATAGAATCCTAATTATGTAATTCAAACTTAGAAGTAAACTAATTAGCAAATAGAATACTTATCTAATTAAACCTAAACACAATAGATTTAAAGGAACAATGCGCCTACAAAATATTCAAATCAGAAATCACAAATGGAATTTCAATGATGAAAAACAGAAATTATCCTAAACAGAGTACTGAAAATAATATAAAAACATGAATAAGAAGAAGAAGAACAGAATCATTTCATGCATTCAACGTAAAGAGAAACCCTAATTAAACTAAATTTGAAACTAAACTTATGATGAAATTTTATCATGTTACTGACTAATCTAGATGACTAAATGGAAGCATAAGCAAACACAACAATTTTGATTGGAAGACAAGAAGAAATCTAAATCATGCGGCTAAAATCCGAGCTCAAATGACCTATCAAATCCCAATATAAATTCTGAAAATCCCAAGCCCTAATTCATCTATTTTAGGCTTAATTCCATGAATTTCTAGGTATATTTCTCAATAAAAATGAGTTTTAGGTTCAAGAATCTTACCTCTAATCATTCCTCCTTGAATCCCTCTTCAAAATCGCCTCAAAGCTCTCAAAGCTCGCTAAAAAATTGAGGAAAATACATAACCCTCGTGGATGAAATATTTCAATAAAATCCTTTATGACCAGCCCAGTTTCCGCTTCTGCGGAATTACTTCCGCGTTCAATATCCGCTTCTGCGGTTTTCACTTAAATTTCCCCACGACCGCTTATGCGACAAGAAACTCGCTTCTACGGATCCCCCAAGTCCGCTTCTGCGGCCAAAAGTCCGCTTCTGCGGCCAAAAGTCCGCTTCTGCAGACCCGCTAATGCGGACCAAGTTCCGCTTCTGCGGTACTTCACAACCATACCAACATCGCTCCTGCGCTCCCTTACCCGCTTCTGTGGAACCGCTTCTGCGGTCCATTTCCGCAGAAGCAGAAATACCAGATGACAGAAATCACAGACCTGAAGCAACTTCAAAAACTCTCGTTTTTAACACTCGATCTTACCCCGAGGCCCCCGGGATCTCAACCAAAATAACAGACACAACTTAAAACATTATTCAAACTTGCTCGAACCATCAAAACACTATAGTTAACATCAAAATCATCAAATTTCCTCAAATCAAAGCCTAAGTTCAACCAAAACTTCCGAAACTCGCATTCGATCAAAAACCCGACCAAACGATGTCCAAATGACCTGAAACTTTGCACACATATCCAAAATGACCTAACGAAGCTACATCAACTCTCAGAATTCCATTCCGACCCTCGGATCAAGATCTCACCTATCAACCGGAATCCACCACAATTCAAACTTTGCCAATTCAAGCCTAATTCTACACCGGACCTCCAAATTCAATTCCGATCGCACTCCTAAGTCACAAATTATCCCCCGAAGCTAACCGAATCACCGGGAATCACATCCGAGCCCTCTAACTCAATAGTCAACATTTGGTTGACTTTTCCAACTTAAGCTTTCCTTAATGATACTAAGTGTCTCATTTCTTATCAACACCAATCCAAGTCAACTCTAACACACCACGTACCGATAACGAAACATGAAGAAACATAAAATGGGGGAACGAAGCAACAACACATGAGACGACGGGTCGGTTCATCATATCCTCCCCAACTTAAACAAACGCTCATCCTCGAGCGTACCCAGAGCTGTCCTAGAAGCCAACCAATAGCTGAATGACCTTACCAAGAATATACCCGGGTGATCCCATGTCACCCTAGCTTACATAGGTCTGATAATACAACACAGCTGAAATTTCACAGCCTATCTAGACCATAAACCGTAGAACCACATTGCACTTTCCGAAATCATACCCAGAATAAACCCAAACCAGCTGCAATAACCCACACCTGCAACCTCAGGTGAAATCATACAATATATCACACAATCCAACACTCGAAACGATTGCCACTATTCACAGCAGTTGCCCACAATACTCAATTACCGATAGTGTAAGGCCCCGTAAATAATTTTTGGTCTCAAAACTTAGTAACTCGTGGTGTCGACTCCGAATATGTGTTAGGAATGGGTCGCCGCGGTTTGGACCCTTGGTAGTGATCTAAGCCTTTAAAAATCAAAAAAATCAATTTTCCATAAAGTTGTCATTTATGCGGTCCAGAATGCGGTCGCAGATCAGCTATGCGAACCGCATTCCTGCCGCAGAGTGAAGTAGAAGAATTGTCAAAATTGAAGTTGAAAATGCGGTCCATTATGCGACCGCATAATCAATATGCGGACCGCATTCCTGCTGCATAGTGAATCAGAGAGTTGGTCTAAGTTGATGTTGAAAATGCGGTCCATTATGCGAACGCATAATCGATATGTGGACCGCATTTCCACCGCATACCCAGGCAGAGATGTTCAATTATTGGGGTCAGTTCTGTGGTCCAATATGCGAACCGCATTTCGATTCTGCAATCGCAGAATGCGACCGCAAATCTCACCCGGACTTCTATTTTCTAAAATTTAAAACCCGACCCCCTTTCTAATATA
>MU715606.1:13153-28282 GCA_026770625.1 Nicotiana glauca | reverse complement strand
TATCTTGCATGTCATTTGGTTTCAGTCCAAGATTTTAAATACTGTTTTGTAAACTCAGCCGTATTTCTAAGTTTTAAAAACTCAAATAATATTTTAAATGTTATTTCGGGCTGAGAACTACTGTTTTATAAATGACCAAGGGGTTTATAATATTTTCTGGACTGTGCATGGATCGGGCTGCACGCCGCAGTAGTGACTCGAAACAATGGTACCAATGGCACTGTATGATGTGACTTGAAACAGTGGTAACAATGACACTGTATGATGTGACTTGAAATAGTGGTAACAATGACACTGTATGATGTGACTTGAAACAGTGGTAACAATGACACTGTACGATATAAATTGGTCAGGTAACATTGGCTGACCGGTCAGGTAACATTGACTGACCAGTATATTGCGCTTGGGCAGTAGGAGCCCCTCCGGAGTCTGTACATACCCCCAGTGAGCACCGTCGACGATAAATCATATGCATGGTTGGCTTGGGCTGCACGCCGCAGCGGTCATGTGCATTGCATTGCATTCACGCATTGGTTCCTGATTGTACTACGTGGCATGACATTCAGCACTCTCATATCATTCGCATCCATGCTATATCTTGCATTGTGTACCAGATACCCTGGTGTTATTTGTGAATAGAGTGTTGAGTCCGAGAGGCTGATGTTGCACTTTGTGAGTTGGGAGTGAGCCCGCGGGGCTAATACTGTACTGAGAGGTTGATATTGAGCCCGAGGGGCAGATTTCTGATTATTTCTTATTTGTTGAAATTATTTTCGCAACTGTTGAAAGGATCATTTTCAAAAAGAGGTTTTAAAGTGAGCCAAGATATTTCTAAAGATTTCACAGTTTTCACTGATTTTCTCAATTGAAGGGTTTTTTTTTTATGCTTCTATACAGCATGACTATATGTTTACGTGATTTCTTACCGTTCAGTTATTATTTGCTCTTATTACCACTGAGTTGGAAGTACTCAATTTACTCCCTGCACCTCGCGTACAATTGCAGGTATTGTTCATCCGGTAGCGGGTTATTAGCGGACCGAAGACCTTACTATGGTAGTTGAGCAAGGTGACCGTCAGCGTTCGCGGCACCGCACTTCATCTTTGAATTTCGGTTTTTATCTTGTATATATATATATATAAATTACTGGCCCTATAGTAGTGTTCCTACTCCTTAGATGCTCGTGACTTGTGACACCCCGATCAGAGTTGTGCTGAGTGATAAATATTAGTTATTAATGCTAATAAGTCGTATTATTTGTGCATTTATATTAATTGTTAAATAAGGCATTGTTGTTCTAATAAGGCATTGGGTTGTGACAATTAGGTTGCATTTTCACGTCTATCACTCTTTGCCTATAGCTCTCTTTATTTCCTTTTTTAGAGTGTCAGATAACCTTATTTTTGGGAACCAAACTCCTCCTTCTATACATTAATTCACTGCATCCGTTAATATTGTGTCATTTGTTTCAGTCACACCATCTTATCTGCAGAAAGTACGATACAACGTCCAAGAATTTATTTTGTTTTATTTTATTTATTTGAAGTTCGGATTTTACTGATTTGACTAATTTGAATTTCGCATGATAGGACTTATTAAAGGGATAACGCTCCTTGTAACTAGAGGTTTTACATTCTCGGGGCTTGTATTCAAGATTGTAAGAGAGAAGAGATCTCATTCATCTCACCACACCCTTCGGTGATAACTTCCAAAAAAGTTATATATTATTACCTAATTTGTGCTTGTCTTGAGAGATAATTCCGAAAATTTCCCTTTTTTTCTTTTGACAACGAAGAGAGATTTGATTGTGAGCGTCACTCTTAATAGAGTAGAAAATTTTCACATTAGAATAATTGAGCTCCATACTTTTTAATTTTATACAATATTTTAATTTACAACCAACTAGCCCATCAATAATAGGCTAAAATTCAACATCCAACTCCAATAGATTCTCAAAATCACTATTAAATTTTTAAAAAAGATTTATCAATCTTTTAAATTAATTTTCGAATCAGTAATTGTGATTCAAATATCAATTTAACAAACTAAATTCATTTGGGTGGTGAAAATTAGATTTTTAACAAGCTTAAATATGTGGGTTTAAATTCCGAATTTGATTTTGTGAGAAATTTGGAGTGAATGTTATTTAGATTTGTTAGAAATAGTATAAGGAGGTTGTATATAAAATTTGAAGTCATTTAATGGAGATTTGGACTGGTTTTGAACAAGAATTGCAACTGAAAATCGTGGAAGAAGTTCATGTACAGACGCTTGTATAAAGGTGTATAAAAGTGTATAATAGTGTATAAGGTGTGTTTCTACACTCATGTACAATATTATACAAGATTATACATAATTATACAAAAAACTGACTCCGTCTTCTTCCTTGCGTCTTTTCTGAAATTTTACTCAAATCTACTCCAAATCAGTTCAAATTTAAATTTTGACTCCTTTTGATATTTTCAATCAATTGGAACAATACCCAATTCAAACAACTAACAAATGCAAAAAAACTCATTTTCAAAATAAAACTTTGAATGGTCTTCAATGGTAGACTTCTACTCTTCAATTTTCTTTCATTGCAAGCAGGTAACACAAGAGGAGAAACAGAAAATACACGGCCCTTTAAAGCATATGTAGAAGATGTGAGAAGAAGAGAGAGTGAAAGTAATAGTTGTGAGAACAAAGAATTAACTCCGTAGCTTTTAGAAGCAATAGTTGTAAAAACACATATTTTGAATTTGCAAGTGCTTTCAAAATATGTACAATATGGGCTAAATGGGGTAAAACTTAAAAACATATGCCATTTTTTATTATGATGTAAAGTTATGTATATTTTCTTGTAATTCTTATTACAGTGAAGTCAACAGTTTTGTCCTAAGACTAGTCCTAGGGAACCAAACTTATTACAGTGTAATTAATAGGACCCGATGGGAAAATAATACTTAGGTCGGACTAACTTATCTATATTTATACTATATTAAAAGTACGAAGGCCCTTAGCGAAATGTTGTTCGCTTTTTTTACCCTCCGTAAATACACTTTATAATGGATAAAATTGTAAACACAAACACATGAATTTTTTTTTTTTAAAAAAAAAGAAAAATTAAGAAGAGACGAAGTAGTAGGAAAGTCAAACTTTTAGGTAAACTTTTCGCAGGTTAAAAAAAGGAAAAAGAATAAGACAATAAGCAGGAGATCCATTATTTAATATCACTATTTAATATACTATTAAAGAGGTCAAATTTTCAGTAGTTAAAAAGAGGAAAAGAATTTGAGGTAAATTTCAAACATTTAGTTTGTTCTCAGAATTTTGTGATAATAAACGTCTTCTAAGATTTTTGTAGTGCCAAAAGTTCTTGTGATTTTTACATAGTGATCAAGCTACCAATTCAAGTCTATAATTATATTGAATGATGCTCTTATAGTTTTTTATAAGTAATATATTTATATCATAAATGTATTTTGTATATTACGTGAGAAATATCTGTATTTAACATATCTTTTTTCTATAAACATGTAATTTATTGTTTTGAGAAAAAATTCCAACAAAGAAAGAATTACATAAAATAAGAAACATCAGCTTAAATATATACGGCCAATCAAATTTCATATAAAAAAGATATAACATTACAGTTAATAATGTGCATGGCTAAACTACTGAAAAGATAAAATTGGCCTAATTCTCGAAGATGCTAGGAATATAACGTCATTAAAAATTTAGAATATAAATTCGGTTAATTTATATTTTGCTTACAATAAAACAGAAGAAGGTCTATTATCAATATGTGTATTTTTTGAACGAAATTAAGTATCTATACTTCTCAAGAAGATTTCGAAAAAAAAAAAATTCAAAAGTTTATGTGCTCTCGGATAAAAGTAAAAAATAAGCATGGCAACTTCTGAAATTTTAAGTTAAAAATATTGACTAAGATAATTGGGAACTTGTATATTATTACTGCTTCTCATTTATTAAATTGTTGAATAAAATCAACAATCATTATTTTTCAGGAACTTATATTTTTTCCTTACACTTATTTTATAACTCAAATATAATTAGTTATATAATATTTATGTAATTTTTAAAAATATGTATTTATTGAGACAGAATACATGAGCAACGCATACCGTAAGACTAGTGAAACAAAGTGGCCCTCCTTAACTAGTCTAGTCATCCATAATATATTGGAGTATATTAAATAAAATCCTATAGTGTAATATATATGCACGAAGATTAAAAAAGAATATATAGGTAGGACTAATGTTTACCGTAAAAATAGTAATAACAATTAAATTTATTGATGGGGCTCTAAAAATGTGTTATCTATTTTTACGCTAGTTGTTAAGCAGTTCATGTTAGATGTGTGAGACTTAAAAATGAAATAAGAGCTAAAGATAGAGTGATAATCAAACCAATAGGCTAGTCAATCGGGGCCTCGAGCTAGTCGATACGGGGACCTCGAGGTCGATTCCAGAACTCGACAGCGAGCTATGGAGAGTGACCGGGGGTAGGGCTAACAGTTATAGGATAATTAAAGAAGGCTCTTTATGGCCAATGATAAGAAATAAATGAAGAACAACAATGGAGATAATAAATAAGAGCAGAGAGAATGTTCTTCTATATTTCTCGTGTGGAGAAGCTGAATCAACAGAGATTTACAAAATGACAAGGATACCCTTTATATAGTAGGGGAATGCCAACATAGTACAAAAAGCATTACCTGCAAAGATATGATGATGGGACATCTAGACAGGACACCATGATTCGGGTTCAGAGTAGACTGCTAGACTACGTCAGTCTTAGCCATGCGCCTTGGGAACTCCCCATTTTCATCATATTCGTAGTCATCACTATCTTGGGGTCGGATGTCGACGACCCTCGTTGGAGGATGCTCGGTTGTGGCCTCGAGACTTCGAGGTGACCTTCTGAAGTACCTTAATGACGAGAAATTAGACCCTCTGGTTTCGCCGTATAGAGATAGTCTCCGCATTTCCTAGAGGAAGCAATGGGAAACGATTTTGATACCCAACTCTTCGGGCTTCCCGAGATGATATCATACTGATGACACAACCTTGTCGTAAGCCTTCACGATAATCGGGACGTCCCATGGACTTGTCTTTTTGGCGTCATTCAATGCACTGTCGATTCCCATCCTCCAAAGTGGCAGTACCACCGTCGATTTGATTTTCAATAATGCATTGATTGCGCCTGCCAATCCGTCTTTCAAAGGCATTGATGGCATTGTTGGTCATATTATCACCCCCTATAAATGGGAGCCTTCCAGCACTACCTTTTTATCTAAGTGCCTTTCTTCATCCACTCACCCCTTTCTTCTGACTATATTCCTCCATAACTACCTATCATGTTTGAGATCCATCGTTTTGAGGTTATATGGGGGTGTTTTCATGAGCCACGCCATGGCCCTCTACCTGGGCTCTCCCTCGTCGAGCGGGATTACGCTGTTTTGTCATTATTGTTGTTGTTGTTAAGGTTGTTAATGTTGTCGTTGTTGGCTCGAGATAGGGGAGCCGATTTTTTCCAACTCAGGAATGTGTTTGGACTATACACTGCTGCTCGAGAGAGCATTCGGATTATACACCGCTGCTCACTCTCCTACCCTTTCCTAGTGTGGCACTTCATTCCCTGGGTTTCCCAAGGGATAAAATGGCACAATCGGCAGTTAGGCTTGCGCGGCACGATGTCCTGGAAGGTGGACTCGGAGTGGCCATGCGAGTAGGGTTGAGGCCCGCCGAATCTTCAACCTTTGGCTTCTGGGGGCTATCTCTTTTTTTTTGCCTCTTCTGCATCACTTTCCTCTTATTTATCTCCCCCATTTCCTCTTCTTCATCGTCGCCCTCGGAGGTACTATTCCATGGGATCGAGATGGGAACCTAGGGGAGGTGGAAGTC
This sequence comes from Nicotiana glauca, assembly GCA_026770625.1. Taxonomy (NCBI): domain Eukaryota; kingdom Viridiplantae; phylum Streptophyta; class Magnoliopsida; order Solanales; family Solanaceae; genus Nicotiana; species Nicotiana glauca. Next base: position 22,373 of record MU715606.1, on the reverse strand, counting down.
GAACATATCACCATCGAGGATGCATGTTCGAGGAGATGGTGCTCGGAGATGCTGCTACTGGAGATGTGCCTTTGAGAGTAGACTAGCTCTAGGCTTTTACTAAATGTGCACCCTTTCGCTTCTTTGTTTCGGTGTGAGGACCCCTCATGGGCTTTTGTAATCATATGTAAGGACCCCTAATGGGTTTTTGTAATCGAATGTTTATGAATACAAGGATTTTTCTTCAATTTTTTCTTTGATGCTTACTATACTCCCTTTCATTTATGTTTATGGAGACTCTGAATGTGTGAATATATCGGTTACTACCTATGTCGAACCCAGATGCGAGTATCTTTTCTAACTTTTGATCGATAAAAATGGCTCTCTATGGAAACTTTTGTCGTTCCTTAGACCAAGCCTGGATTGGTCCGATAAATTTGGGTCGTCCAGATGCTTACTTTGAGTTGTAGGAGAATAATACCTCGAGCCTTGAGATTGTAATTTATCATCCAGACCCTGCGGTAATATTTGAGGGGAAATTATCTCGGATGTCCGATGATAGGGACTATATCTAATCTTTCGAGAGCGGTCCCAGAGTGAGGATTAACTCGAGGCGTCTGGGGACTTGCCCTGAACTTAGTGTAAATAACCTTAAGTTGTTGTAGGTAGGTTCTGGGTGAGGGGCTTTCCGGGTTTAGATGATATCCCGAGGTCAAGCCCTTATGAATAGAGTTTGGAGTGTTTATCTCTTTGGAGCCTAATATCATTTTTTATGGGAGTCCTCGAGGTCGGGTACCACCTAGAAGATGGCGATGATGTCGTCGGCTTCCTGGAGCCTAACTTTCCTTTGATAGGGGTCCTCGAGTTCGGGTACCACCTCGTGGATGACGATGATGTCGTCGGCTTCCTGGAGCCTAACTTTCCTTTGATGGAGGTCCACAAGATAGGGTACCACCTCGGGGATGGCGATGATATCATCAGCTTTCTGGAGCCTAACTTTCCTTTGATGGAGGTCCTTGAGGTAGGGTACCACCTCGGGACTAGCGATGATATCGCTGTCTTCTTAGAGCCTAACTTTTCTTTGATGGAGATCCTCGAGGTCGGGTACCACCTCGGGATCAATGATATCATCAGCCTCCTGGGGCCTAACTTTCTTTTGATGGAGGTTCTCGAGGTTGGGTACCACCTTTAGGCTTATAGTGATGCTATTGGATTCATGGAGTCTAACTTTTTTCCGATGGAGATCCTTGAGGTCGGTTACCACCTCGGAATTTGCAGCGAAGCTGTTGGCCTCTTGGGGCCTAGCTTTCCTTTGATGGAGGTCCTCGAGTTCGGGTATCACCTCGGGACTTGCGGCGAAGTCGTTGGCTTCTTAGGCAGGCGAACCGTTGCCGTTTCTTCATATATATGATTGCTTCTGCTTCTTGGGAGACCCTACCATTTTAGGCACTTACCCTTCTTTTTCTGCGTTAAGCTTTTCGTCACTTCAATACTATCGTACTTGCACAAATATCTGCTCTAGTTTTTTGATTTTGCTACCCTCATGACTGCTACATCGGGGTTCGTTTGGCAGAGAGATGAGAGTTCCGCCCCCGGTATTTAGGACCATCGAGAGAGTATTTTGGAGATTACTTCTTGGAAAAGATTCATCCGTCATTTTGGCAGATAGTGTTGATGATGAGGTTTTTCGTAGAGAAAGCGGGGCTGGAATTTACGCTCAGTCATCTTATCATGCTGCATCGGCCCTTTTACCATCGGGGTCTGCTAACCTTGCAATTCCGGTCGACCACGCCCTTCGTCACGGATGACGAGGAGGATGGATATTGGGAGTGGATGAGTCGATTTATCTGAGTACGGACCGTTGCCATTATCCCCGTGGAGCTTACACCATTTCCTAAGGAATGGAATTATATGCGTAAGTGATGTAGTTCGCGCCTTCATAGCTTTGTTTGTGGTGAAGATTGGTTTCATAACCGTGCCTCCTTTTCTTTTTCTGTAGCGGTTTCATGGGTGCAGGGCGACGTTCATGATTTGTCGGATTGGGTTCGGAAGTTGGTGACCCACTCGACCTGCGACGAGCGCAAGTGGCGAGCTTTGTCCCGGGGCAGATGGGAAACGAAACATCATGGTGGGTGTCACTCTACTTTTTCCTTTTTCCCCATTCACTTGGACAGGCATTTTTCCTTTTCTACTTATTAATCTTATTATTCACAGGCATTTGAGGGCCTTCCGGGGCGAGACGGTGTTTCTTTGGAGAAGGGGAAGGGTTTCTAGCTTTCGTGCTAAGGAATGATAATAATAAGCGGAAGACGCCTTCACAGGGCGGTGGCGCTCAAGACAAGGCAAAATTGGACCCGGGCCCGGAGCAGAAGCATCATCTGAGCCTGCCGCGCCCGTGGTTCCTAGTTCTGGGAAGGTGGTTTCTCTGTTGCCGTCGCCCTCTATTTTCGCTGACAGTACTTCGAGGGGTACCAGGAGCCTGGGGTCGCATACTTCGAGCGTTCACGCCTCGACCAGAGCCGATTTTTTTAGATCTGAGGGAACTAGGTTAACAGATGTGTGCTCGTCTTTTGAGGAAGCCCGACAACTTCACTTTGCGGTGAGTTTCAGCATGGGCCTTTTGAGTTTTGCGTTTTCCCCCTTTATTGGGTTTTCTTTTGCAGGCTTTTGACGAGCTTAAGTCCGGGCTGTTTCGCAACGAAGCTAGGCTGCAGAAAGCTCTGGATGAGGAGAGATCTCTTAGGCTCCTTTGCGATGAAAACTTGCGGTACGAAGTTGGCCGGATCTTGAATTATGAGAGCTACTTGAAGGAGCAGGTAACTTTCTGTGTTGGGTGAGCGTGTGTTCTGCCTTCTCGCTTCCAAGGCTAACATTTCATTTATTTCAGTTACAGAAAAAGACGGAGGCCCTATAGCGCCTTCGGGATGAGGTTGACCGAGCCAAGCGTAAACATGATGAGCTAAGAGCTGGGGCAGAGGTTCGAGCCATAGAGGAGAAGAATGCTCTAGCTAAAGTTCCCACCTTTGAGACCCAACTTCGCTTAGCTCGTGACAATGCTTTGGTTCAAGCAAATACGATTACGAAGCTCGAGTCTGAACTTTCGAGGGCAAGGGCCGAGATCGTTGAAGTCCGGGCTGAAGCTACAGTGAGCCGAACTAAGGCTGACCAAGAGATGGCGATCTATTTGAAGGATGCTACCGATGCTCAAGTTGAATTGAGAAGGGTCCTCGACTATGAGGAGAGGATAAAAGAATATGCTCGTTGTAGGTCTCGAAGAAAGACTTTCGAGGAGATGCGTGCTAGGCGTCGGGCGAGAGCGGATTAGCATGATGCTCGGAGGCTGCTGTCTGATACTGAAGAGAGAGTAAATGAGGCTGGCAAGCCGTAGCTCTCTAGGGGAGTGAAGGCGTAGATTTTGCCGTTTGTATATGACATTTTTTCGAAGCATGTTTGTAGATGGAGATTGCGTTTTTTCGTATATGTGTAGAAAAGAAAAACCTTGTGGCTTTATTATTTCTATACCTTTTTTTGTCTCGAATTCATCCAGGCGGACTGGTCTTTGATTTGGCAAGAATCCTTAGATTTGTAATATGGCCCTAAGGCTTGTTAGGCTGGCCCGCAGGCTCTTACGCACTTGGTCGACGTGACCTTTAGCATAAGCTGGCATTCGAGCTCTTGCGCTTTTGTTTCTAAACATGTTTTGACCAGTTATTTTGGGTTTAATGTCTTAGTCGGGTTTCGACTCGAGCTCAGTCGACCCTCAAGCCTTTATGTTTGTACGGACTGGCAACGATGGATCTTACACCTTGGGTCGAAGCGACCTTTTATGTATGTCTGGCCCTAAGGCTCATTAGGCTGGTGACCATGGCTCATACGCTTTGCCCTTAGGCATATGTAGTTAACTATTTTGGGTTCAGTCTCCGAGTCGGGTTTCTACTCGAGCTCAATCGACCCTCAAGTTTTCAGATTTATGTGGGCTGGCGACAATGGCTCTTACGCTTTGGGCCGATGCGGCCTTTTATACGGGCTGGCGATAATGGCTCTTACGCTTTTCCCATAGGCATATGTAGTTAACTATTTTGCGTTCAGTATCCGAGTCGAGTTTCGACTCGAGCTCAATCGACCTTCAAGTTTTCATATTTGTGTGGGCTGGCGACATTGGCCCTTGCGGCCTTTTAATGTAAGTTGGCGACAATGGCTCTTACGATTTGGGTCGAAGCGACCTTTTACTGACTTTATTTTTCCCCCATTAAGGACTTTTTTAAGTAATTCTTGCCTGACCCTTTGTCGGTTCGGGAAGAACCTCAATTTTGAATCGTTTTGTAGCGATGATCGAGCACCTCGGGAGATTTGGCTCAGAGGCTGATCGAATCCAATGATATGGAGCTGACATGGTCGAAGCTCTTTTGCCTATGTCGAGGGTAGCCTATTTAACTGGTTCTTTTCGAAGTAGATTCGAAGTAATTGAAGGCCTGTGATTTGTAGCGATGGTCAGGCGTCCCTGAGTCGCGTTAGTTTGGCTTGTACATCCTTATACCGTAGTTATTTATGCTTGGCCAAAGCTATTTTGATCCCGAGTAAAGTAGTTTAGGCATCTATATCGAGGGTATGCCTTTTAGGGGTCTTACAAGTTTGATATATAGCCTTAACTTCGGGATCGAGTTTATGCCTGTAGTAAGGTCTTACAAAATTTTCATGCCTTTGAGGTCTTATATTTTTAGATACTTGGTATAAGTATGGTTCATTCCTTGCTTGAGGTCTTACAGTTTTGTTGTTGTCTTATGTAGGCCTTACGAGACCGAGTCTGCCTGCTCGGGGTCTTATGGCCTCGGGTTTTTTAATGAATGGTGATTGGCGATAGTCTCTGAGTCATCGAGGTTGTTCTAGCTTGGGAACCGTTACTCGTGAGATCAGTATTGCCTTATTGAGGGCTTATGATTTTGGAGATTCCAACCCCGAGGTCATGCAATTTTTAAGATTTTGATGCCAGTCCGCGAGTGTTCGGGGCACTGTCAGCCTTGGAGATGTTTCATGATTTTCACGTTGCCTCATTGAGGACTTATGAGTTCGGAGTCCCGACTCGGAGGTCATTCAGGAGCTTGAATTGTTGACGCCAGTCCCCGAGTGTTCGGGTCATTTTCCGATAAAGGAATCGTTATTGCGAAAAATGATGAGCTGCTCTTGGAGCGTGAGATGTTTTGATAAAAGGTGTCCTTTGATTACTTGGCATAAGTATACATTTTTCACCATCGGGAGCCCAGCTATACGGACACGGTTCGTTCGACCGTTTAGCTTGGTATATCATTTTCCTACTGGGTCCCCATTCGGCATTTCTTGGTTCTTCCTAGTGGATAGTCTTCCTGGGGGGATACCTTCTAGTGTTCGAGGTTGATTTCAAAAAGAAGCCTGGAATAATTGTCGAGTCTTCCTTAGGAAGCATGTGGATCTTGCCTTGTTAAAACCTTTCCGGTAAAAACCCTCGTCGGGATAAAAACTCGGTCGAAGTAAAAGAGTGAAATAGATGCTTTAAAACCTTAAGGTCTTTGGGTTGGGTTGCCGTTTTGACTGCTTCGATCGGGCACCTGCATAAGGGTTAGTATGAAATATAAAATGAAAAGGGAGATGTCTATACCTTAGCATGGGATGCGCCGTTGATGTTTAGAGGTCTGATATGTCCCTGTCGCTTGTAATGATGATGCGGTACGGTCCTCTACTATGTTTAATCGGGCTTAGCCGAAGATGTAGTTTGATTACCCTTTAGCTCTTTTGTGAGTGGAGGTATTGGTGCCGATGCCACATCATGCACCGCGAACATTTCCCTTGCCGCGTGTTGTTCCCCGTAGATGGTTCTAATCTCATCCTTTGTCGGTAATTTCATTATTTGGTGAAGGGTGGATGGTACTGTTCTTATGCAATGTATCCATGATCGTCCGAACAAAGCGTTGTACCTCATGTCTCCTTCGATGACATAAAATTTGACATTTTGGGTTGTGCCAACCACACTGACTGGGAGGATGATTTCTCCTTTCATTGTTTCACTTGCCATGTTGAATCCGTTGAGGAATCGAATGGCGGGCATAATTTGGTCAAGAAGTCCAAGCCGCTCTATTACCCTCGACCTGATAATGTTGGTTGAGCTACCTAGGTCCACGAGTACACATTTTATTTGAAATGTATTCACGAGGAAAGATATTACCGGTGCATTATTGTGAGGTTGAGACAAGGTCTCGGGGTCCTCTTCACTGAATGTGAGGGCATCCTCGGGTATGTACCCCAGGGTCTGCTTTTCTCTAGTGATGGATATCTTTGTCTTTCTAATCACAGGTTCCTGGGGAGCATCGATGCCTCCCAAGATCATGTGGATAACATGTTGCGGCTTATTCACTTTGTTCTTCTTGGCTGCCTCTCTTTCCGGGAACTGATTTTTAGCCCGGTCACTTAAGAACTCTTGGAGGTGATCTTTATTGAGTAGCTTGGCTACTTCTTCTCATATCTGGTGGCAATCCTCGGTCCTATGGCTGTGCGTGTTATGAAATTCACATACTAAGTTATGATTTCTTTGGGAAGGATCCGACTGCATAGGCCTGGGCCATCTGATGTCTTTAATTTTGCTGATGGTGAACACGATGTAAGATACATCAACGTTGAAGTTGTATTCTGATAAGCGAGGTACCTCAGTTGGCCCTGCGTTTCTATCGAACCCGACTATGTTGATCAATCCCCAAAGATTATGTCCTCGGTCTACCCTTCAATCACTGCGAGGTGGGTTGCGCCTCGGGGCATTCCTCCTGTCTTCGGTGTATGCCTGATACCTTTCTTTATTTGGTTTTGGATCCTTCGCTAAGAGCCTCTTGGGTATACTGAGCTTGAGGGGGCTCCCAGCTGGTCATCTTCGACCCTAATTTTTTACTAGTATCGGTTGTGGACGTCCGACCAGGTCACGGTGGGATACTCGACTAGATTCTCTTTCAGCTGCCTCGAAGCCATTGAGCTTCGTTGTTTCAGGCCTTGAGTGAAGTCCTACGTTGTTTAGTTGTCGGAGACCGGTGGTAGTTCCATTCGTTCCATTTGAAAGCGAGATACAAACTCTCGCAGCATTTCGTTCTCCTTGCTTAATTTTGAAGACGTCTGATTTCCTCGTGGCCACTTTGATGGCCCCGTCATGTGCCTTTATGAAGGAATCTACCATCATGGCAAACAAGTCTATAGAGTTTGGGGCCAAGTTATGGTACCACATCATTACCCCTTTGGAAAGTGTTTCTCCGAACTTTTTCAGCAGGACGAACTCGATATTGTCCTTCAGGTCGTTGCCCTTTACTGCACAAGTATAGGCGGTAACATTCTCGTTTGGGTTCGAGATACCGCTGTATTTTTGAAGGTAGGGAATTATGAGCTTCTTCAGAATGCATTCCGGGGCGCTTCCTGTAGGAACGACTTCTGTATGAACTTCTTCGAGTCTACTCCTTTCAAGATTGGGGGCGCTCCCGGAATTCAGTCGACCCTGGAGTTATAAGTCTCGATCTTCTTATCATTGGCTTCTACCATTTTTTACCCAATTCGATCCTTCTGTTGAGGTCCTCTAGCATTTTTACGATGACAGGATTGGCTATCGACCCGTTATTGCTCGATCTCTATGGTACCTGTTCGGCTGGGGGAGCTGCCCCCGATGCTACTATGCTAAGAGTTTTCTGGTGGCTTTGCAACTGAGCGATAGCAACTGTTATGCCTACAACATTTCAAAAATAGCATGAAGGTTAACCTCTCGTTCTTCCCTGGTTGGGGTTTTTTAAACTTTTTGTGGGTCCTCACGCTCCTGTTGGTGTGAGAGCTGATATCGACCTATTGCGTATGTCGCGAACCCACGTCTGCTAGAATTGGTCCTGGTGCGTTCTCGAGGTTTTATGGTGGCACACCAACAACTGAAACAGCCACACCATTCTCTCCGTGGTTTTCAAGGTTGTCGCTTTCAACTCTATTTACTGAGCCAGGCATTTCGACCTAAAATCGAAGATCTTGGACAAGAAAAGGTGTGAAAGATAACCTGCATTATGTAATGAAACCAGTAAAAAAATAATCACTATTATTTTTAGCCCCACGGTGGGCTCCAAATTGTTTACCGTAAAAATGGTAATAACAATTAAATTTTTTTATGGGACTCTAAAAATACGTGATCTATTTTTATGCTAGTTGTTAAGAATTTGATGCTAGATGCGTGAGACTTAGAAACGAAATAAGAGTTAAAGATAGAGTGGTAACCAAACCGATAGGCTAGTCAATCGGGGCCTCGGGTTGGTCGATACAAGGGCCTCGAGGTTGATTCCAAAGCTCGACAGCAAGCTATCAAGGGTGATCGAGATAGGGCTAACAGTTATAGGATAATTAAAGAAGGCTCTTTATGGCTAATGATAAGCAATAAATGAAGAACAACAATGGAGATAATAAATAAGAGCAGAGAGAATATTCTTTTATATTTTTCATGTGGAGCAGCTGAAGCAACAAATATTTACAAAAAGATAAGGATCCCCTTTATATAGGAGGAAAATCCCAACATAGTACAAAAAATATTAACTACAAAGATATGATGATGGGACAGCTAGACAGGACACCCTGATTCGGGTTCAAAGTAGACTACTAGACTCCATCAGTCTTAGCTATGCGCCTTGTGAACTCCCCATTTTCATCATAGTCATGGTCATCACTATCTTGGGGTCGGGTGTCGAATACTCTCGAGTGAGTATGCTCGACTTTGGCCTCGAGCCTTCGAGGTAACCTTCAGAAGTACCTTAATGACGAGAAATTGGACCATCCGATTTCGCCCTATACAACTGAACTCATGAATTGAAATGGTCCCTCCTTAAACTAATCGTTCATAATATTAAGTAAATAATTGTCTTTGATAAATTTACCAAGGGAAATATTCCTTTTATCCACGACAATTCGAATTATAATACATTTAGGGCGTGTTTGGTACGAAGGAAAATATTTTTCGGAAATATTTTTCAATTTTTCCATGTTTCGTTGGCTTAAATGTTTTGGAAAATATTTTTCTTATGAACTCATTTTCCTCCAATTGAAGGAAAATGTTTTCCTTATCAAAAGAAGGAAAAATATTTTCCAAAACTCTTTCTCAACCTTCCCCACCCTCACCAACCCATCCTATACCCTCTCTCCAAAAAAGGCTTTATTTTTTGAAATTTTAGTTTTTCCGTTACCACTACCCTACTACCCCTCCATCCCGCCC